>OZ025876.1:227500-338921 GCA_964019415.1 Ianthella basta
TGGAGGGGTAAGGGGGTGAGTGAGGGGGCTGGAGGGGTAAGAGGGTGAGTGAGGGGGCTGGAGGGGTAAGAGGGTGAGTGAGGGGGCTGGAGGGGTAGGAGGGTGAGTGAGAGGGCTGGAGGGGTAGGAGGGTGAGTGAGGGGGCTGGAGGGGTAGGAGGGTGAGTGAGGGGGCTGGAGGGGTAAGAGGGTGAGTGAGGGGGCTGGAGGGGTAGGAGGGTGAGTGAGGGGGCTGGAGGGGTAAGAGGGTGAGTGAGGGGGCTAGAGAGGTAAGAGGGTGAGTGAGGGGGCTGGAGGGGTAAGAGGGTGAGTGAGGGGGCTAGAGAGGTAAGAGGGTGAGTGAGGGGGCTGGAGGGGTAAGAGAGTGAGTGAGGGGGCTGGAGGGGGAAGGGGGTGAGTGAGGGGGCTGGAGGGGTAAGGGGGTGAGTGAGGGGGCTGGAGGGGTAAGAGGGTGAGTGAGGGGGCTGGAGGGGTAAGAGGGTGAGTGAGGGGGCTGGAGGGGTAAGAGGGTGAGTGAGGGGGCTGGAGGGGTAGGAGGGTGAGTGAGGGGGCTGGAGGGGTAGGAGGGTGAGTGAGGGGGCTGGAGGGGTAAGAGGGTGAGTGAGGGGGCTGGAGGGGTAGGAGGGTGAGTGAGGGGGCTGGAGGGGTAAGAGAGTGAGTGAGGGGGCTGGAGGGGGTAAGAGGGTGGGAGAGGGTTAAAGGGGGAGTGAAGAGGGCGAGAGAGGGGGCTGGAGGGTTTCAATGGAGAGTGCTACCAACCACAGCATGTGTTCCTGTAAACATGTGTACTAGTGTATACGAATGCATGTCTCTCTCTCTAGTTGTTGGACAACACCATCCAGCTGGGCATGGGGCCTGAGCCCTCGAAGGAGAAAGCAGAACATGCTAGTCGGGTGATGGACTCACAGGAAGATGACGAGGAAGTGGAGGAGGTGTCGGGTGTGTTCCTTGGCTCAGGGATGGGAGACGTGTTTGGGCTGGAGAAGGAGGAGGAGCTTGCGGCACTCAATGCCCCACCCCCCCAGGTGGAGTCTGTGATCAACGTGGTAAGTGGACGTATTGCACTAGACTGTGTTCTCGTGGGCCAGGGCATGATGTGGAGCTGGCTACAGTATGTGTCATACCATCATACGAACACCCTCCCATCACCCACCCATTGCCTTCCATCACCCACCCATTGCCTTCCATCACCCTCCCATCACCTGCCTTTCATCACTCTCCCATCACCTGCCTTCCATCACCTGCCCCCATCACCCTCCCATCACTTGCCTTCCATCACCCTCCCATCACCCACCCGTTGCCTTCCATCACCCTCCCATCACCCACCCGTTGCCTTCCATCACCTTCCCATCACCTGCCTTCCATCACTCTCCCATCACCTGCCCCCATCACCCTCCCATCACCTGCCTTCCATTACCCTCCCATCACCCACCCGTTGCCTTCCATCACTCTCCCATCACCTGCCCCCATCACCCTCCCATCACCTGTCTTCCATTACCCTCCCATCACTCACTCGTTGCCTTCCATCACCCTCCGATCACCTGCTTCCATCACCCTCCCATCACCCACCCGTTGCCTTCCATCACCCTCCCATCGCCTGTCCCCATCACCTGTATCGCCCCCTCTCTCTCCCAGGTCCTCTTCCTCAGTTCAGTGCTGTGCCACAATCGCTCGTCAGACCACGCAGAGCTCTTCCTGGCCAAGGGGGGCATTGACAAGCTCTACAGACTAGCTGCGCTGCCAAACTTCCCCATTGACTTTCCCACTATGTCCAGCTCCACCACTTTGGCCAGCATCTACGGGTCCATCCTGGTGAGGAAGTGATAGGACTGTGATGATCCTCTTGTGTCTGTCTGTGTGTGCATTGACTGTTGTGCACTGGCTGGCAGCAAGTGGTTAGTGTGTGTCGTTACTGTAGTACCGGGTCACTGTACGTCTCCCTCTCCCCTCCCTTCTCCCTCTCCCTTCCCCACTCCCTCCCCTCCCCTTCTCCCTCCCCTCCCTCTCCCTCTCCCTCTCCTCCTCTCTCCCCTCCCCTCCCTCTCATTCCCGCCCCCTCCAGAGCATTACATCTAATGTAAACGTGGTAACAGTGGGTCTCACACAGTTTGGTGAAGTGTTGGACCAGCTCAGCCAGCAGCTCCAGCCTGTTCTGGGACAGCTGCAGGAGACTGTGGACCTCCCAGCGGCCGTGCAGGTTGTCAACTCGGGGACCCTCCTCCATACCATCAGCCACACACACTGCTACCTGGTCATCTTCAACAGCCTAGCACGAATTATGCACGTGAGTGAGGGGTTGGATAGAGGGAGTGAGGGGTGGGGTAGTGGGGAATGAGGGGCAGGTGGGGTAGTGGGGAGTGAGGGGTGGGTGGGGTAGTGGGGAGTGAGAGGTGGGTGGGGCAGTGGGGAGTGAGGGGTAGGTGGGGCAGTGGGAAGGGAGGGGTGGGTGGGGCAGTGGGAAGGGAGGGGTGGGTGGGGCAGTGGGGAGTGAGGAGTGGGTGGGGCAGTGGGGAGTGAGGGGTGGGTGGGGCAGTGAGGAGTGGGTGGGGCAGTGGGGAGTGAGGGATGGATGGGGTAATGGGGAGTGAGGGGTGGGTGGGACAGTGGGGAGTGAGGGTGGGTGGGGGAGTGAGGGGTGGGTGGGGCAGTGGGGAGTGAGGGGTGGGTGGGGCAGTGGGGAGTGGAGGTGAGTGGGGCAGGGCTAGTAAAGCTGTCATAGACAGAAGCTGTAAACTGGTGCCTCTTGCATAGTCCTCCACTGTCAGTGAATGTATTGCTGTGACCCCGCCCCCTCTCTTGCCTCCTCCAGACCTCGCGCTTCACAAACCAGCCTGTCCCACGGCACGTCCACACACTGCAAGTGCAGGCCTGGTCCAAGACTTGTGGCACGGCTGTGCTGCAGAAGCTGGCGTTCCTGTACCGCGACCTCATCTGGGCCAACTTCCACCTCATGGCCATCCTGGACGTGGAAAAGGTGAAGTACCCTCCCCCTCCTCCTCCCCCTGAGACTGCCCCTTCTGCGATGGAGACTGGAGGGAAGGAGGAGAGCAGCTCATCTGGCACTGCTACTGTGGATAGTGGTATTGTGAAAGGGAAGGACGGAGCTGAGGAAATGGAGACTGGGTCATCGGATGAACCGGGCAAGGGTGAACATGCCAAACCAGGGGGTGAAGAGAGCAAGGCAGGGGGTGAAGAGAGCAAGGCAGAGGGTGAGGAACGCAAGACTGAGGGTGAAGAAGGCAAAACTGAAGGTAAAGATGACAAGCCTGAGGGCGAAGAAGGCAAGACTGAGGGTACTGAGGGTAAGGATGAGAAGCCTGAGGGTGAAGAAGGCAAGACTGAGGGTAAAGATGACAAACCTGAGGGTGAAGAAGGCATGACTGAGGGTAAAGATGACAAACCTGAGGGTGAAGAGGGCAAGGCAGAGGGTGAAAAGGAAGCAGCTCAGGACAAAGAGGCTAAAGATGGAGGCAAGGCAGACAGCTCAAGCAGTTCCTCAAGTGAGTCTGAGGATGAATTTGGTGAGAAGAAGAAGAAGCGCAAGAAGCCGGACACTGAGGAGATAAAGATCTTGAGGGGAGGGAACAACTTCCTCACTCTGAGCTCCCGCATCTCACGAGCCATGTCTGAATTGTTCAATCAGCTGGTCCTTCTCATAGGGGAACCCCCTCCAAAGTCCCGGGGTCAGACTGTCCGACCCCCAATGGTCCTCACACCAGAGATTGTGCTGCTGTCAAAACTCATTGTTAAAATCATAGTACAGTTTCTGAGGGAAGAACTGCCTGTCATTTCCAAAGGCTTCATTCCAACGGAGGAGGATCAGTCTGCAACGCTGTTTGGCCAGTGAGTGAGGATGGGAGAGTAATGGGAGAGTGATGGGAGAGTGAAGGGAACAGGTGAGCTGTCATGGCCTGCCCTTCCTCTCCCTCTGCAGCCTTGCTGTGAACATGTACTTCTTGGAGCTGTGTGAGCTGCTCCTGTTTGATGACAACCGAAGTGCTTTCCACGTCCTCCTCAAGTACTTTGAAGAAGAAGGAGGCATTGAAATTCTGAAGGAGTGAGTGCCGTGGGGGGTAGTAGTAGATGTATCAACAGTGGCGGTGTGTTGGGGGGAGAGTGTGTGGTGCATTCAAGTGTGTACGAGGCGGTCATTGTCCGTGGCCTGACTCGCACCGGGCTGGGTGCAACACTGAGCTACCTCCAATCACAAGCAGGAGAGCTTGACACTCAGCGTGGCTCCCCTGAGAGCAGAGGAGGACATGGTCACATCATTGATGGGGTTGTTAGTCTGCGTTGACAGAGCAATGTGCGCAGGTCATGTCTGTGTGCTGACATGGTGACATAGGCAGTGTCATTTGTCTGTGTTAACAGGGTGACATGAGTAGGGTTGTTAGTCTGTGCTGACATGGTGACATGAGTAGGGTTGTTTGTCTGTGTGTGTGGACAGGGTGATGTGTGGTAATGTGTGTGCACTGTATGGATGTCACTAAGAGCACATGTGATTGTTTGCAGGGGCTATGAGCACGGAATGAAGAGTTTGCTGAAGTGTCCTCAGGAAGGCCCCATTGAAGGTGCGTGCTGTGTGGTGTGGCGAGTGTGGGGTGTAGCACACTCCAACACCCCCGTCTGCCCTCCCGCTGCCACAGGTGTTGTTCTTGACTACTTTGAGATGTGGCTGTGTTTTATGGAGAAGATCTTCTCCTATGATGGAACTGTTCGTGGAGCACACGGCATCCCGGAGCCCAAGGAGGACAATGGATCAGATGGAGCAGAGAAGATAGAGAGATTGGAGTTTCATCCTGTGCATTTCTTCATGAAAGCCCAAAGGGTGTGTGTGTGTGTGTGTGTGTGTGTGTGTGCACAGTGCACCCATTCCCCTATCCCCTTGCTCCACAGATCCTAGGCCCCTGTGTTGTGGAACTGTGGAAGTCACCCTACCTGGCCCACTTCAAGCCAAGGAACACGGACCTTCTCCTCTCTGTAGTGCGACTCCTGGTGGAGAGCACAGAGAACATCGAAGCAGGCCTCAAGAAATGGGAAGCTAAGGAGAAAGAAGCGAAAGAGAAAGAGGCAAAGAAGAAAGCCGAGGAAGCGGCCCAGCAGGCGGCTGCACTGGAGCCACCACCACCTCAGCTGAACCCGGCCCACGTGCAGCGGTTGATGGGCATGAGCTTCACACGAGACCAAGCTGAGGAGGCCTTGAGGAAGTGGGACAACGTGGAACAGGCCATGGAGTGGCTCCTGAACAAACCCAATGTCAGCACTACACCCATGGGAGGGGGGAGGGGGGGGGGGGTACTGAGGCAGTTAAAGAATGTGCATTCTTTCTCCACCTGTCCTTTTCCAGGACGGATCTGCTGCCCCCCCATTGAGTGAGGATGACCAGTTATCCCTTGCAATAGCTCTGTCTCTAGAGCAGGCTGCCATGGCCAAGGGCAAGGTGGGTGGGGGGAGTGAAGTTGGGGGCAGGGCAGCCTTGAGCGGGGGCGGGGCAACCTTGAGTGGGGTGGGGCAACCACATGCATCACACTGACATGTAACAACACCTGTGTGCTAACTGTGGGATGTGCCTTCACGTCCAAACAGGATCCTTTAGAGCAAATGGATGTGAACCCCAACGCTCCTCCCCCTTTTTCTGACGATGCAATGATTCACGAGATTGCCACAGACATTATCCCGCGCTGGAAGGTGTTTGTGTTTGAGATACCTGACACAGTGTTCCGAGTGTCCTCCCTGATGTGTTCCTTGTGTGAGCGCATGGGCAATGAGTACATGTGCAAACTACACGAACAGCTGATGGCGGAGGTACTTCTACCAGAGAGCGAAGCATTCATCGCGTACTTTGAAGGGCTGACGGAGGAAGAGGTGTATCAGAAACTGAGGGACCCGAACTTTAAAAATGAGTTGGACCGGTTCCGTATTGTGATGCATCTCTTGGCTCAGTATGCTAAGGTGTGTGATGGACGTTGGTGAGGCATCCACTTGTTTATGTGATGTGCTGAAGTGATGGAGTGGATATGTGCAGGGGTGAAAGTAGCAAAGTCATGGACTTGTGTGTGTGATGGTTCTCTTTGTCTAGACCTGTGTTGCAACCTGTGGTAGCCAATTTGTGGTGAATTTGAACTTGATGAGTTTTCACGTAGCAGATAGGGGCAGTAGAAGGACGTTCTGACCACGTGGGTCTTACTACTGCCCCTACTTGCTATGCGAAAACTCGTCAAGTTCAATTCATTTCCACTCTGTAGCATGAACCTCTACCACATCACCATTTTGTGATGTTTGCAGCTGTCTCTTTGCGTGTTAGTACCAGCAGGTTGTTCTGCTTGCGAGCCTTCATCTCACTCACAATGTGCAGGAGGAGCCGCTTGTGACGATGCAGATGGCACAGATGGGAGGGTTTGATGTTATTGTGAAGGTGCTGACTACCACATTGCCTGGACTGACTCGCATCAATAGAGTCCAGAACATGCATGGGTACGGAGAGAACATGCACACGCACACACACACACACACCACATGCACACACACACACACACACCACATGCACACACACACACACACCACATGCACACACACACACACACACCACATGCACACACACACACACACCACATGCACACACACACACACACCACATGCACACACACACACACACACCACATGCACACACACACACACACACCACATGCACACACACACACACACACACACACACACACACACACACACACACACACACACACACACACACACACACACACACACACACACACACACACACACCACATGCACACACCACATGCACACACACACACACACCACATGCACACACACACACACACACCACATGCACACACACACACACACACACACACACACACACACACACACACACACACACACACACACACACCACATGCACACACACACACACACACACACACACACACACACACACACACACACACACACACACACACACACACACAACACACATGTGCGCGTGCTCACGCACATGCACACACACACACACACACACACACACCACATGCACACACACACACCACACACACACACACACACCACATGCACACACACACACCACACACACACACACACACACACACACACACGCACACACACATGCGCGCACGCGCTCACACACACACACGCATTAAAGTGACAAGGAGCACGGTCTCCCTCCTTTAGTTGGATTGCCCACCTCCTGGTCGCCCTTGACCTCTGCTTAAAGCAGTTTGAGTTTGTGAAGTGGAAGACTCCAGAGGATATGAAGGTAAGTACCACTGATTGCACTTTGTCTATCTATCATGTTCAATCTGTGTCTTGTCTGAATTGTCTTTAAGGTTCAATGGTTGTGGTTCGATGAGAACATTGGAAAGTGGACACCTTACTCGCCTGAAGGCACCACTTCCATTGAGAAAGCGTTCCTGAGAGAAGATTCTTCGGTGAAAGTCACCGCCAATCGCCAGAAACAGACAGTCGCTTTGTCCCACATGTTGCAAGTTACTGGATCGGTAAGTGAGCCAATATAAAGGCAGTATTTAACGTTTTTCCGCTGGTGTCGCAGTGATGGCCGAGTGGTTAAGGCGTTGGACTCGAAATCCAATGGGGTCTCCCCGCGCAGGTTCGAATCCTGCTTACTGCGCTTTTTCTTTCTTTTTTTTTTCCATCCCTATACTAACAGATCAGCCCGGACGTAGCGCCATCTCGCCCAGTAATCCGAATGTTATTGCCTCCTGTTGATTTCAAAAAGGTACCTTGTGACATTGATGGCCTCACACACAAAGCAGCTGCAGAAGTGACAAGGTATGCTGATCCCACTTTATATACACACACACCATTAAATTCTGGTTTAAATGACTCCTTTCAATCCACTTCCCTCAAATGTGTGCAGAGTTTGCACACTGTTGATTCCATCAGCCCTGGACAAGGAAGGCATGCATGCCAACTTTCGTTTGCTGGTGCGCTTCACTCGATGGGAGGACCTGACACAGGTCTTTGTGGACAATCAAGGAATTGAGAAGATGTTCAGGGCACGCCGAAGAAGTGGCTTCAAGAGCTACTACTCCATGGCTTGTCTCATCATTCGCCACATCTTTGAGATGGGTCCAATGAGACGGTTTGTCTTTGAGAGGAACTTTATCAAGATGGCCAACAGCCCATATTTCCAATTTCAGAAAGAAGTCCATCCAGTGGGTGACCAGAGCAAGGAATTCTTCTACGTGATGAGACGGCTCTCCGGTGCTGCTCGGAGGGACTATGACATGTTCTGTGAGATGGCGACAAGGGTCTTCAAGCTAAATGGCCCATTTCCAGAACACAGTATGTATGCAGGAGTAGAGCCAGTCCCGCCTGTCCAACTGACAGTGATGCCTCCATCAGAGCCCATCCCCACTGAGCTATCTGAGGCCCAGCAGAAAGTACTGAAGTGCATGACAGACACCATCATTAAGAGGGACCTGCCTCGACTGAGCAGTGAATACGATCGCCCAAAGGACCTGGCAGATGATGAACAGAAGGTGTCCAGAAGGATTCGCATTGTCAGTGGTTGGCCCACTGAAAAAGAGAGAGAGAAGGCCGTAGCTGAAGATTTGGAAGCAGAGAAGAAAGAACCTCCCAAGAGCCGCTATGATGACAGTGACAGTGACACTGAGTACTACCGCAGTAAGGACAAAGCGCAAGTGGAGCTGGACATCAAGAACGATGCACCAGAGTTGTGGCGGAGGTACGAGCTCCCCGTGTTGACCAAGGCTGCTCTTACACGGATGATGATGGAGCTGGTAGAGTGCTACCCCACAATACTGCCCTATCTATGCCACTGTCAGAAGATGGTCAAGATGGAGAAGCGAGAGCCTGCTGAGGTGAGTCTCTCTGCGTGTGTATGTGTGCTTGTGTGTGTACATGTGTGTGAGAGTGTGTGTGTGTGCACCTGATGTGTTCATATGCACATGCACTTTCTGGGCATACATGTGCGGTTGCTAATATCTTCCAATGCTGTTCCCTTCCACCTGTCACTGTCATGTATTCCCCTGTCATTGACACTGGTGTCACTGTCACTGGTTCTCCCCCGTCACCACACAGGAAATGACATTCTTCTCCTTCCTACTGGACTACCTCTTGGCAGGAGACATGCGCATCAGTAGCTTCATGGGCTCCAGGTTGCCCAAACGGCTCCTGGAATCCATCCTCACTTCGGAGTATGTCAACAGCGAGGTGCAGGAGGTCTTTGTGCACGAGTTCAAGCAGTCTGTGGTCAAGTGCCTGCAGCTGCCCGAGTGCATGATGAAGCACAATCGTCTGCGCTCACTTTGCAGTCTCCTGAACTACTTCATGGAGAGCAGGACCAGTAAGCCGCTGCACACCATCACCCGTCTCCTCATTCACAAGGGAATAATCAGTGACTTGGCACACTCATCATACTCACTGGATCTGGACAATAGCTCTTTCTCTACCACAATGAATGCCATTTTGAGGCCCTTGGACCGACTAATCCGGTATGTGAACCAGGTGAATGCTCAGGCAAGACAGCACAGACACGCCAAGCAGGCTGAGGCTACTCCTGCTACAAGTAGCTCTACATTTGCTGCCTTCAGCTCAGTGATGGTGGCACTGGGCAGAAGATTGGCGGGAGCATCACAGGAAGACTCCAGTCAGCAGCAGCAGCAGCAGCAGCAAGTGGCAGCGCCAGCCGAAGGAGGAGCTGGTAGTTCGCAGGTGGGGACAAGGGAAGCTGAGACCCAGCAGCCTGCAAGTGAAAGTCAGCCGTCAGCAGTCAGCCATCCGGTGAGCAGCAGCACACCTGTGGTTGAGGCACAGCACGGTGATGAGGTCCATGACAGTACCATGGATGCAGAATCACAGCAGACAGAGGAGCCTCTGGTCCCTCTGGAGGTTCATGACGATGAAGTAATACACGAGGAAGAACTGTCTGACCTGATGGGTGTGATGCTAGAGGCACAGCTGGGCGATGAGCACCTTTCAGAGGACAGTGATGAAGGGAGTGAAGAGGAGATGTACCAGGAAGAGGAAGGTGATGTGGAAGGAGACAACTACAATTCTGCAGGGGAAGAGAAGGAATCGGACTACGATGCAAGCCATGCGGAGGATGCTGGCCACGAATCGGAGGAGGCCCGTGAGCAGGAGCGTGTGAGGGAAGTGATGATCAGTTTCAGGGATGAGCTGTCGTCTGAGCACAGTGGAAGGGAAAATGAAGGGGAAGCCCCTTTTGATGACTCAGCTGACATTGATGTTGGAGTTGAGGGAGATGTGGAGAGCACAGGAGATGATGAAGAGGTGGAGGAAGAGGAAATGGAGGATGGTATGGAGGCTGAGGAGCTGGTTGATGACCCCCAAGAAGGAGATGATAGCCAGGAAGACGATGACAGTGTCAGAGACGTTGACAGCAATGATGATGATGCTGACGATGACAGCAGCTTGCTGGACTCAGATGCAGATGACAGCTGTAAGTTTGCACGTGAACCAGTCACTTTTGTACATTAAAGTGACCCCGTACAGTAAAATTAATAATCAGTGAATGGGCTTGAGTGGCTAGGCAAGTTATCCATGATACTGTAGAGGCTCATAGTTGCGTTGGTAATACACTGATACAAGATTCTTGAGCAAGACACAACTGTTAATGATAAATCAAATGCAGAACGTTTCATCCCGGAGGTCTTTGTCAACTGTGTACATACATCCTGTACGCAGTTAACAAAGATCTCCAGGTCGAAATGTCCTGCATTTGATTTCTCATGACAACTGTTCTTGATCAAGAATCTTGTTTCAGTGTAAGTTATCAATGTTTCACTTTGTTGCATACTAGCCAAAATTTCATGCTTTGTTCAGATGTTTCAGTAGCTACCAGCTACCTTCATCAATAAATGATGAAGAAAGCACTCTATTGCCATCTGAATCCTTTTTGTCATTGATTGATGAAGGTAGCTGGTTGCTACCAAAATCTTTGAACAAACTGTTAAGTTTTTGCTGGTGTGATGTACACTGTGTTGTGCGTGTGCATCATGGAGTGGAGTGTGTAACCTACACAGTTGGCTACATACCCGTCTGGTGTGACCCATGGGAGTAACACCCTTTGCTGTCTCCATGTAGGGCCCAGGGCAAGAGAGGGCTCCAACTCATCCAGCAGCTCCGGTGGCTCCCGCACGCAGCGCTTTCATCAACCAGACGAAACAGGTCCTATTCCACTAGTTCACCCCCTCACCATACGGCGCATTGTGCAAGTGTACTCACTGGCAACTGGTCGTTTGGTCAACCAGCGCTCGGAGCACCACAGCGAGGGAGCAGAGCACATCCGCTACCGAAGGATTGCTCTACAGGCAGGAATCATGCGACCAACATTCAACCCCACCTCCTCTGTGTCCCAACTGATGGCTGGAGGTGAACGGCAGGAGAAGGAGAAAGACAGTCCAAACTCGGGCTCACTGATGATGATGGAGGATTATGAAATGGGCCCAGTGCATGGAGCTATCCAGCGCTGGGATGAGGCTGTCAATGCCATGGATGGACTTGCCAAGGACCTGATGATCGGTCACGCAATGTGGGAGGTTGGCGCGCGACTTCAGGAAGCCTACGAACAGGAACAGGCCAACAAGAAGACTGAGACCAGTAGTGAGATGGAGGGTGCTCCTGAGGAGAACAAGGAGACAAGCTTCCCTGCTGTCCAGCCAGGCCGCATCGAGCTTGTGTCAACTTTTACCCGGCGATATGAAAGTAGGAACATTGAAGAGGCAAGCTCCGTGGCAACCAGAGGTAGCTCTCCCACACAGAGCGTCATGACGATGGAGAGTGAGCGGTCCTTGTCCCCTACACACACCACTGCATCTGGGACAGCTGGGGAGCAAAGGCAGCAGCCAGCTTCAAGGGAGAGTACCCCCCAGTCACACGAACCGAGGGAAGAGGCACAAGAAGCACACTTGCCTGCCTCCCCTAGTCAAGCAAGTACCCAGCAGGAGTTGCCGCAAGTCCCTCTGGAGGTTGATGGCTCACGACAGGCTGCTTCTGTCCAATTGGCCCAACTGGAACCAGGCGATCCACTGCATACGTTCTTCTCCGCTGTAGCAGGTGATCCCTACCCCCCTATCCCCCCTCCCAGTTCTCGCACTGCGGGTAACGCCACTAGCGGTGCGTCGGCCACTGGTAGCGGTGATCTCGAGCAAGAGGAGAGCACTTCTAGCAGCTCCCCCTCAGACACCCTTGGCCCTCTGCTCACCAGCTCCCTCACTGTTAGCTCCACAAATACACTTACTACTGTGTCAGCCTCAGGAACACAACCCATCCCTACGTCCAATTTGGAGCCTAAGCATGAAGATGAAATGGAAGTGGAACCCAGAGGTGCACACGAAGCAGCTGGTGGTTCCTCTTCTGAGCAGGGGGCTGTAGGTCCCCCTGCGCAAGGATTGCTCACTACAGTCCAGCAGTCCACCGACCAGGTAGGCACTGTGGCTGAGGGAGAAGCTAGCAGTGGCGAGGGACAGGGGACAGTGGAAGGAGAACAAAGGGGCCAAGCAGAGCCTATGGAAGGAGAACAAAGGGGCCAAGCAGAGCCTATGGAAGGAGAACAGAGGGGCGAAGGAGAACCCCAGGAAGCTGGTCAGCCCAGTGGTTCTGTAGCTGTAGCAGGAGGCAGCGGCAGGGAGGATGCCAGTGAAGAGATCGACCCTACATTCTTGGCTGCTCTTCCGCTTGAGATTCGTCAAGAAGTACTGGCGCAGCACCGTTCAACCAGGGAGAGGCACAGTGCACAGCATGGTGCTGGAGAGCCCAGTGGGGCGGGCACTGCCAATGCTCCCGCACCCAGCAACATTGACCAGGGTGTACTGGCTCAGCTGCCACCTGACATCCAAGCAGAGGTGGGTGACTCGAGTCCTTTGATTGATAGCTGTACTGAAAATTGTTAGGCATGCTCACTCTACTGTTGAACGAAGCTGCCTTTGAATGATTGAACACACCATTAAAATCACTTTTTGAGTAACAATGCAATGCTTCACTGTCACAGGCTGTAGCAAGCTTTGCATGCCTGACAAACTCATGGAGAGTCGGATATTGCATTGAATTGTTAATCAAGAAGTGACTTTTGCCTTGTGCTCGTTTGTCCAAAGGAAGCATCATTAGCCATGTTTTAGAGCTTTAGTCAAACATTTTAGCTACCCTTAAGGTCTGCCTTTAATCCTCCCTGATTCTTTAGTGTACTCAGTTTGTGTGCTGCCGCATGTCTGTACACCAAATGTGGTTCTGCTGTATGAGTGTTCACCCCAGCCCTCCTTCCCCAGCAGGTGCGCCAGCAGCAGGCAGGAGAGAGCAGTCTCTCTGTGACAGCCGCTGACTGGACAGCGTTATTCAGTAGCCTGGTACCCAGCCTGCGCCGCTCCATCATCAGTGACCTTTCTGAGCAGGATGACGCCACACTGGGGAACCCCCCTGAGGAGATCATGGCTGACATCCGACGTGCGCGGCTGGACAGAGAGAGACGCAGACTGATCATGGAACAGTTGGCTTTGCACGCCCCCAGTGCTGCCAACCTCACCCTGTCGGCTGTCCTGCAGGGCCGTCCCACACCTCGCACAGTTCGCATAAGTACTCCGAAGGGGAGCACTACCAAGCAGATCCTGGACCCCGAAGCGATCACCTGCCTACTGGTTCTGCTCTTCATGGAGCAGCACAGATTGCATGTCCATCGTATGCATCGTGTTGTACGCCAGATCTCACAGCACCCGGAGACCAGGGCCTGGGTGATGGCCACCATAATCAACATCATTGAGGAGTGCCATGGAGTGAGGGAAAACATAAGTGGCCCTCTTCTTCCGCTCCCGGAGACAGTGCACCATCGAGACCAGTGGCTGAACCTCACTTGTGCCGGAGCTCTAGGCTCCCACTCCCCTGTCTTCTCCACTGAGCGATCGCTGAAGGGAGGTTCTGCGCACAAGGTGTCGGTGCACCCTCACGCCTGCCCCATCGTGTGCAAGAACGCGCTGGAGCTCCTTGTGGTGATGGGGAAGCACTTTTCCTCCAGTTTCTTACCACCTAAGCTCATTGCGCACCCCAAAGACCCTGCGCTGCCGCCTCCACTTGCAACACACCAGGTCACCAGCAACTTCTGGCAAATTTTAACTCGTCTAAATGATGGGACCTCGCGCAAGGGAAAGGGATCGAGCAAGATGAGCCAGTATGGGCGGGAAGAACCAGAAGATCCCAAGAGCATGTTCTCGCAGAGCTTCATTGCCCACCTTATCCAGTTCCTTGAGCACCCTGTTATCAGCAAGAACCCTGTCTTGACTAATAAGCTTTTGCGCATGTTGGTCGTTATCTCTGGTGCCATCCCTCGGACTGGCCTCTCCATTCAGACGGAAGAGGAGGAGAAAGAGAAAGAGAAAGAGCAGCAGAGTGCAGCTGCAGAGGGTGGCACCACCGCACAGGGAGAAAGCAGCACTGGACAGGGAGGAAGCAGCACTAGACAGGGAGAAAGCAGCACTGCACAGGGAGAAAGCAGCACTGCACAGGGAGAAAGCAGCACTGCACAAGGAGAAAGCAGCACTGGACAAGGAGAAAGCAGCACTGCACAGGGAGAAAGCAGCACTGCACAGGGAGAAAGCAGCACTGGACAGGGAGGAAGCAGCACTGCACAGGGAGAAAGCAGCACTGCACAGGGAGAAAGCAGCACTGCACAGGGAGAAAGCAGCACTGCACAGGGAGAAAGCAGCACTGGACAGGGAGAAAGCAGCACTGGACAGGGAGAAAGCAGCACTGCACAAGGAGAAAGCAGCACTGCACAGGGAGGAAGTACTACGGCCCAACAGTCGAGTGAGAACCAAGTGGTTCCTGTAGCAATGGATTCCTCAAGTGGTCCTTCAGGGGTGCAGGTGCGTGACGATGTATTTGAGAAGGAGGAGGAGTCTATTGTGGAGCCCCGCCTCCTCCGTTACATCATGAAGCTGCTCCTGTGCAGCGCCAGCCTCACAGACAGCGCTGAGGAAGATGCCACCAAGCTGTTGATGAACCTCTCTCACAGCAGCCCTGCAACACGGCAGGCCGTCATGCATCTGATGATAGAGGCAGCGAAGGACGTTGGGCGCAAGGTGAGGGCACAGATTGACAAACTCCTGGAGGAGCTCATTGCTAACATGGACTCCTTGAAGAAACCTCATTCTGCTCGTGGAGTGGAGAGGGAGGGTGGATCTTCCTCCTCTCAGAGCCAGTGGCCTCCATCAAGCCACCCAGCTCTCCGTGGAGTCATTTTGCCTCAGGGTGCTGGCAGCAAGAAGAAGGTGGACCACACGCATGACATCCACCTCCCTGCGATGACACCCCTCACGTGCAAGGGCTCTCAGCAAGCTCTCTTCCTGAGAATTCTCAAGGTGGTGCACGATTTGAGAGATGCAGCACTCATCGCTGCTAAAGGGAGGCTGAGACGGCAGGGCAAGGTCTCGCGCGACTTCACCATGGACCACCTTCTCCCTCGAATGAGCGTGCAGCTGGAGATGGAGGAGCTGTGGGAGCAACTTAGTGAGTGTCTGAATGCACTGGCCGACACTCAGGATCCTCATGCCGTCCTTGTGTTGCAGCCAGCCGTGGAGGCCTTCTTCATTGTCCATGGCGTCTCAGGAGACTATCGGAAGTACAAGGAGACAGAAGGGAGCAATTCGGTCTCCCCTCATCCCCTGTCCAGTTTGAGTGATGATTTCGCAATACCCGGCAGCCCTCTGGTACACCCCACAATTCAACCGCCGCCCACCTTAGATGAACGGAGCACACGACACATGCCACCAGACCTGGTCAAGTTCCTCAAATTTGCAGGTAATCGAGAGGGTGCTTAGGTAACAGATCGTGCTTGCTTTTTTTTATTTTTTTTTTTACTTATTTTTGTTTTTCAGTTGAATTGTTGTGCAAATGTTTGTGTCCCTTTAGGGTGGCATGATTTTACACTAGTTTGTGTGTGATAGTCTGTCCCCTTCTCTATGCTCACTGTATCACATGATCCGTCCCTGCTACACTGCAGAGGCTCACCACACTGTACTGAACAGTATCCTGCGGCAGATGGGGACTCCCCTTGGGGAAAGCCCCTTTGCTATCCTTGTGGAGCACTCCAAACTGCTTGACTTTGACATCAAGCGCCGCTACTTCCGTCAGGAGTTGGATGCAATGACAGATGGCTCACGAAGAGAAGACCTTGTCCTGCACATCCGCCGGAGCCATCTCTTTGCCGACTCCTTCCGTGAGTTGTACCACCGTAACCCCTACGAGCTACAGAGCAACCTCTACATCTCTTTTGAGGGAGAGGAGGGGCAAGACGCAGGAGGGGTACAGCGGGAGTGGTACCTCATCATCTCCCGGGAGATATTCAACCCAGGCTACGCCATGTTCAAGACCACACCTGGAGGAAGAACGTACGTCCCCAATCCTAGTTCGCACATCAACCCGGACCACCTGCAGTACTTCAAGTTTGTGGGCCGCGTGATTGCAAAGGCCATTGCTGACAACAAGCTGCTGGACTGCTTCTTCTCCCGCTCCTTCTACAAGCACATAATCGGCAAACCTGTCCAGTTCTCAGACCTGGAGGCCGAGGACTACACCTTTTACCAGAGTATGCGGTACCTGTTGGAGCACGACATTGATGACCTGGGGCTGGAACTCACCTTCAGCACAGAGGTGGGTGTGGTGGGGGATGTGGTGGGTGTGTGGGTAGCAGGTGGGTGTGGTGGGGTGTGGGTAGCAGGTGGGTGTGGTGGGGTGTGGGTAGCAGTTGGGTGTGGTGGGGGTGTGGTAGCAGGTGGGACACCTTCCCCTTCCTTCCATGCAGGTCACAGAGTTTGGTGAAACCAAGACCAAAGACCTTATCGAAGCTGGCCACACCATCGCAGTTGTGGAGGCAAACAAGAAGGATTACGTCAAGCACATGTGTCAGTTGAAGATGACCGACTCCATCAAACCTCAACTGAGGAATTTCCTTGAAGGGTTTTACGAGGTCATCCCTCGTGACCTGATTTCCATCTTCAACGAGCAAGAACTGGAGCTGATGATCTCTGGTTTACCTGTCATAGACCTCGAGGACCTCAGGAACAACACCGAGTACCACAAGTACTCCCCAACTGACCTGCAGGTCTGATTGTAGTACCTCACCGACATGCATGCCCCTCCAAACACTGTAGAGTATTCCCCACAGTGTGTGTGTGTGTGTATACTTGCGAGTGTTCGGAATCAAAATTGGTGACCTCTGAAATGTTTCTGCTAGGGAATACGATTCGCGCACTTGTATTTCCTTGTTGATGAAGTGAGCAGAATGTGCATGTGCTTGTGCGTGTGTGTTGTTCACATACATGCGTGCCTCTGGCCAATGCTGGTTCTTCTTTCTGTTGATGCAGATTCAATGGTTCTGGAGGGCACTAAAGTCTTTTGATGAAACGGACAGAGCTCGCTTTCTGCAATTTGTGACTGGCACTTCTCGAGTCCCTCTTCAAGGCTTCTCCTCCCTGGAGGGGATGAGTGGACCACAGAAGTTTCAGATACACCGTGATGAGCGCTCTGTGGGCCGCCTGCCCTCCGCACACACTTGGTGAGAGGAGTGGGTGGGTCGCAGTGTGTAACCTGGGTTAGGGTAGGGGTTAGGTGGTATTGGCCTGAGGAGGTGAATAGTTGGTAGCACTGGGTGGCTTGAAGTAGTATCTGTTGTAGCACTTGTTGTAGGTCCTGGTGTGTGTCTACTCAAGTGTGGTCTAACTCAGAACTCAGTGACTGTTTCCGAGTTCTCCCTTTATGTAAGAAGATCATTATTCTTCCAAGAGCTATTGTTGAAAGCAGCAAGTTCACCTCCTTCCATCTGCTAGTTCGGCCTGACACATTCTTAGCTAAATCTGCCTCTATCTATCTCCACTAGTTTCAACCAGTTGCTGAATAATGTGTTCTTTTCCATTCATTCCAGTTTCAACCAGTTGGACCTTCCTGTCTACTCCACCTATGACGAACTTCATAAGATGCTATTGCTGGCAATCCGCGAGGGTCACGAAGGGTTTGGGTTCATCTGAGGTGGCTACTCCTACTGCTTGGCCTCTTCAGCACTGACACTAGAACTCTTGCTAACTATACCTCCCTAGCCTTACCCTGTATTGTCACCGCACCATTACACACTAGTACAGTTTAACTCTTACTGCATTGTATGCAATTTTGACCTTATTGCCACAAGGAGTTTGTGGTTTATGTAGAATAAATGTTCTTTACTAATACTAGCATGCGTGCTGCGATGCAATCACTGGTTAATGTGGAGAGCAGTGCATTTGATTTGAAGCTCTGGTCTATTGCAGGCTGTCCACGGGCAGCATTTTTTTTTATTCAGGGTGGGGGGAGGGGGATATAGTCATGTTCCCATTAATTGTCTCCTTTGTCTCCCGGCCCACATGCCCCAGCCCATGCCCCTCTTGTCCCCATATCCACTATGCGTCCCCCATGCCCCCTTTGTCCACTTTAAGTGACTGGGTTATAATTGGAAGATGAGATAATTATTGAGGCTTCCCATATTACGGCTACAATGAAGAAGATTCCAAATCCAAGGACAACATGGGAGTGGGACCTCCGATCTTATACGCGCAGAAAAATGGCTGCCTTATCGTAAGATCTGCGTGTATCCTAAATATCCCGTGTGTTCCTTTCTTGTGTGAGCCCTATCATGAACAGCGTTTTGGAGCAGCAGAGACGCCTCCACGAGGAGAGAGAGCGCATCGAAGACGCTATTTTGAAGGAGCTACTGCTTAAAAAAGCTTCGGTTCGTGGCATAAACTTCACCCGTACATTTCCATCAGGGGTCCTTTGCCTCCTCCAGATTTGGGGTATGTTTTGATGTGATCTTCTATTTGTTGTGTTGCAGGTCAGAGACTCCATCAATGCAGATCACAGAGCGGCAGAGTTGGTGCATAGAAACGCTGACGTCTCGCAGCGACTGCTGGCAACGTACGAAGACCGAGATGGGTTAGTTAGCACACGCTGCGCGCATGTAAACCGTCTTAGTCTCAGTGTCTCTGTATGCGTTGTGTGTCATTTGTATACTGTACATTGCATTGAGTTTGCAGATATTGTTACCTTGTGTGTGTGTGTGTGTGTGTGTGTGTGTGTGTGTGTGTGTGTGTGTGTGTGTGTGTGTGTGTGTGTGTGTGTGTGTGTGTGTGTGTGTGTGTGTGTGTTTGTGTGTGTGTGTGTGTGTGTGTGTGTGTGTGTTTGTGTGTGTGTGTGTGCGTGTGTGTGTGTGTGTGTGCGTGCGTGTGTGTGCGTGCGTGTGTGCGTGCGCTTGTGTACTTCATGGTACACCTCAAAAGGACATCTTCATCACCTGGTGCTGATGGAAGGGATTTTAGAGATCCTCTGGTTGGTGAAGCTGAAGTGTTTTGTTGTCAACTCCCACAGGCTGCGTGAAGAGGAGGTGGGGGAGCTGACAGGAACAGACGAATTTGGGGAATTTTATCGCAAACTGAAAGTTTTGAAAGACCAGCACAGGAGCCATGGTGGTGATGATGTGAGTGTGTGTGGACAATGGTGTGTTGTTTGGATGTGCTGTGATACGTCGCGGACACACCTTGACACCCTCCTTCCGCCCCTCTGTTCATCTTGACAGATTGAGGAGCCTTTGCAGTACGAGTTCATGAAGATGGATGAGATGCGTAACAACCCAACAGAGGACATGCAGAGTGAGCTAATGTGTACTTTGTGGCAATTTGTCTCACTAGGGTATTAATAAGTCACCCTGGAGTAAGGAGATAGATCACCGTAGGGGACAAATCACTCCGGGGTATGTTAGAAATATCAGAGTATAGATGTCAATTGTACAAATACTCCAGTATGCACATGTACCACAGCTGTTCATGGCAGCTCTACTGCCGCCTGTGTGTGTGTGTGTGTGTGTTGTGTGTGTGTGTGTGTGTGCGTGTGTGTGTGTGTGTGTGTGTGTGTGTGTGCGCGTGTGTGTGTGTGTGTGTGTGTGTGTGTGTGTGTGTGTGTGTGTGTGTGTGTGTGTGTGTGTGTGTGTGCGTGCGTGTGTGCGTGTGCGTGTGTGTGTGCGTGTACCCTCCTGTCCTCCCCATGCTGCTCCCTTCACAATGCACAGCAATGGTGGATTTCTCAGATGAGGAAGGTTATGGGAAGTTCCTTGATCTGCATGCCGTATACAACGAGTTCCTCAACCTGAAGCAGTTTGAGGTAGGCACAGGCTCACCCTAAAGTGCACCGACACTGCCAACATGCTCCCCCTTACTCACTCTCACTCCTTTCCCTTATCCAATTCTTCTGTCCCCCTCCCTCCTCCCTCTTCCCTCACATGCACCCATCTCCACCCCTCTACCCTCCCCCCACACCCTCCCCCCCACACCCTCTCCCTCACACCCTCCCCCCACACCCTCCCCCCACACCCTCCCCCCACACCCTCCCCCCCACCCCCCCCCTGTCTGTAGAATGTGGACTATGTGACATACCTTCAGTTGTTTGACAAGCTTTTTGAGCATCCAAAGGAGCTTAAGAACAGTGACTACAGGAAGTACCTCACCAGTTTACTGGACTACCTCTATGACTACTTGGGGAGGGTAAAACCCTTGACTGATATGAATGAACTAGCACAGGGAATTAGGGAAGAGTTTGAGGATCGCTGGGCAAAAGGACAGTTTCCAGGATGGAGGGTAAGACCCTGCAATTAGCTGTGCATCCACCATGACTATGTGCTGTCTCCATCTGTAAATAGCAAGGCTTGTTTCTTGGTTCGTTCTCTGATTCACATTGTGTGGCGTGTGTCTGCGTTCTCCAGAAAGACATCAGTACAAGTGCCATGGCTAAGCACTCAGGAGCCCACCTGGATCTGTCAGCCTTCTCGTCCCCCGAAGAGCTTATGTCTCTGGGCCTGGATCGGCTCAAGTCTGCTTTGATGGCACTGGGCCTCAAGTGTGGAGGGTGAGGAAGGGGAGGGGGAGGGGAGGGGAGGAGAGAGGAGGGGAGGGGAGGGCAAGGGAGGGTGCACACACACACACACACACACACACACACACACACACACACACACACACACACACACACACACACACACACACACACACACACACACACACACACACACGCACGCACGCACAGACTGGAGCCCCCTTCTTTCTCCCCATCTTGCTTGCAGCACTCTTGAGGAGAGAGCTCGACGGCTGTTTGCTACCAAGGGTAAGACACTAAAGGAACTTGACCAGGCCATGTTTGCCAAGTCCAAAGCCAGCAAAGAAAAGTGAGCGCACTCGCAAACAACCCACACGAGCTCAGCGTGGACGTGTGTGTATGCTACAGCTGCTGCTGCCTCCGCTCCTTTCTCAACTCAGGGATGATGCAGAGCGGCAAAAGGAGGTCGCCTTCTTGGAGGCCCAGGTCTACCGGCTGACAGAGATGTTGGGCGAGCAGCGGGCAGCCACAAAGGACAACGTGGAGCGACGTCTTGCTCGCACAGCTGAAGAGCTGGAGCAGGAGGAGGAGGAGGAAGTGGTTCAGAGTGACGAGGAGGAAGAGGAACTGAAGGTGCTCTACAACCCAAAGAACCTTCCCCTGGGCTGGGACGGCAAGGTGGGATTGTGTGACACCACTCTAGTGCAGTCTCTCTTGCTTTGTGTGGTGTGTGTGTGTGTGTGTGTGTGTGTGTGTGTGTGTGTGTGTGTGTGTGTGTGTGTGTGTGTTGTGTGTTAACTCTTTATCTTCACATGTTACTATGACTTGTGATGCGAGTGTCTCACTTGCTGTGTTGTTCCCCCTCCCCTTAGCCCATTCCATACTGGCTCTACAAGCTCCATGGCCTCAACCTGAGCTACTCCTGTGAGATCTGTGGGGACACCACTTACAGGGGACCCAAGGCCTTCCAGCGCCACTTCTCTGAGTGGCAACATGCCTATGGCATGCGACGACTGGGCATACCCAACACTGCCCACTTTGCTAACGTCACTCGAGTGGAGGATGCCCAGCAGTGTGAGTGCAGCTTGAGGGGCGGGTCCCACACTAGCTCGCATAAGACCACCCCTCCCTCCTATCTCTTCCACCCCCATGTTCCCTCTCCACTCCCTACTCTTCTCTTCCTCTCCCCTCCCCTCCCCTCCCTTTCCTCCCCCCCTCTCCTCTTCCTCTCCCTTTCCTCCCCCCTCTCCTCTTCCTCTCCCCTCCCCTCCCCTCCCTCCCTCTCCTCTCCTCGTCCTCTCCCCTCCCCTCCCCTCTCCTCTTCCTCTCCCCTCCCCTCCCCTCCCCCCTCCTCTCCTCATCCTCTCCCCTCCCCTCCCCTCTCCTCTCCTCTTCCTCTCCCCTTCTCTTCCCTCCCCTCCCCTCTCCTCTTCTCCCCTCCCCCCTCCTCTCCTCTTCCTCTCCCCTCCCTTCCCCTCCCCTCTCCTCTTCCTCTCCCCTCCCCTCCCCTCCCCTCCCCTCCTCTTCCCCTCCCCTCCCCTCCCCTCCCCTCCCCTCCCCTCCCCTCTCCTCTTCCTCTCCCCTCCCATCCCCTCCCTTTCCCTCCCCTCCCCTCTCCTCTTCCTCTCCCCTCCCCTTCCCTCCCCTCCCCTCCCCTCCCCTCTCCTCTTCCTCTCCCCTCCCCTCCCCTCCCCTCCCCTCCCCTCTTCCTCTCCTCTCCCCCTCCCCCTCATGCAGTGTGGGCCAAGCTCAAAGGTCAGAAGTCCACACAGCGCTGGCGGGCTGACCAGGAGGAGGAGTTCGAGGACTCCACTGGCAATGTGGTTAACCGCAAGGTCTACAACGACCTCAAGCGGCAGGGCCTGCTGTAGGAGGGGGCGGGGAGGGGCGGGGCTAGAACATGTGCACTACATATTTAGGTTGTATTGTATTGCATGCTATTTTAGGGACACTACATGTACACACACTTCCTGCATTCCAATTCCAAGTTTATTGAACCTGGAATCAGTATCGTACAGGAGGCACATTGATTCTAGCTTTAGCATCGATATCATGGCTGCAATTACCAATGGGCTGGGATACCATCAATTCTATGACATCAAAATATGAAATAAATGCATATAGATACAATATAACACAACTTTAAAATGACTGGCTACTCGGCTTATAATTAAGAGTGTCACTATAATTGTGTCGAAAGCTATTCATAGGTTAAAGGGCAGGACAGCCTTGTCCCCAGCCCTCTGCATCCGTAAGCTCCAACAAAAGGCGCCACTCCAGAGGAGAGGAAGCAGAACAGGCTTCCCGTCAGAGGCACCTGACCTGCCCCTCCTGAAATGGCCAACAAGATGGCCGCTATAAACTGAACCACTCCACAGGTGAAGATGAGGGGGAGGAACACCGCCAGAGCCAGGAAAAACAGACAGGCCCTCAGTCTGAACGTCACTTTGTCCGGGTTCTCTTTTCTCTCAAACGTGTGGAAACAACACCGTCCCAGACTCACCACCGCCATGAGTCCCGCCAATCCAACCGAAATCAAGATGCTGGCCGTGATGGCTAGACTGTCCCCAGGCACGAATACCACAGAGTAGACCCACGACAGAATCACTGCCGTCAGGTGGATGATTGCTGAGAGGAAGACGAAGGTCTCGCCACATATCAGCTCCACGCGCCTTTTGTTTTGCTCTTTGGCGCTGAGGCGGTTCAGTGAAACTTCGTCGTCCATTTCATCGATTAATGGGGTACCCATATCTGTGGCTTCATCGTTGGCGGAATTGTCAGTTTCAGTCATGGTGATTGGTGCTAGCTACGTAGCATCGGATCAGTACATTCCTACGTCGCCGGACATTTAACGAGCTGCCACGCCCACTAAAATGGCGACTTTACATTGCACAGCCGACAACCCGGAAGAACAGATGTACACTGACTTTGGTAACTTGAACAGGTTCGATGACGACACCTTTAGTCAACTATCAGTCATCATCTTCGACTTCCTCTCCGACCCACAGCAGGTTAGTGCATGCCAAAAGCCAGCACTAGCTCAGTGCAACTAGCATAACCTGCTTCTCCTTACTCGCGGATCTGTCCTTGTTATTTCAGAGCGCCCACTTTGTGAGCCAGCTGGAGACGTTTGCTAGTGATCACTCTCTCGGTGCCAATGCGCTCAAGAACCAATGCGCTCAAGAACGTCGCCAAGTCCTATCTCATCATATCCCTTCACCACACACACCTCAAGCACCAACCACTGTCAACTGATTGCTGTCATAGAGGTGGTTCACTGCTGTGTGATTGGTAATGTTAAGAGTACCTGATGAGTGTAACCACAGGACCAACTCCTCAATAGCCCTCATTATGCTGTTAACGTGTGAGGGGGTGCTGAGAGTGGATCGCCCACACCTGAACATGGTTGGGCATGTTTGGCTACACATACTGCATATGGCTGGTCTCTCTGATTCCTATTTCCTGCCTACCTCTTATGGCAATTTCTACCTTTAGGTCACACTAGCTGTTGCCTCCACTAGGCCTTGTGTATGTAGGTGGGCTTGTTTTGGACATTCTCTGACATCATCAGCTACCTAAGTACCGTCAAACTCACTGCTCAATTCACCTTTATACCAACTAAGGAAGACATGCAGAGTGACACATTCTGGGCTATGAAGTATTTGATGCTGTGATTGCTCTATTACTTTCATCAGCTACTCTTGTCGTTATTCATTGCAATATTAATGTGTGTGTACTTATGCTTGTAATAGTGCCTTTGAGGATTGATGACTCACTTTGACAATAAAGACCTTTACAACATCCAAACTGTGTGTCAATCTATTTGATAGCACAAGCCTCTTTCTTTGAATCATGAGACTGCCTGTAAACATTTGAGATTGACTTAGCTGTTCAGCCTGTGGTTTAACCTCATGCTCTGGTGTGTGTGTGTGTGCGTGTGTGTGGTGTGTATGTGTGTGTGTGCGTGTGTGCATGTGTGTGGTGTGTGTGTGTGTGTGTGTGTGTGTGTGTGTGTGTGGGTGTGGGTGTGGGGGTGTGTGTGGTGTGTGTGTGCGTGTGTGCGTGTGTGTGGTGTGTGTGTGTGTGTGTGTGTGGGTGTGGGTGTGTGTGTGTGTGTGGGTGTGTGGGTGTGGGTGTTTGGGTGGGTGTGGGTGTTGGTGATGTGTTGGTAATATCCTTAACTACTGTGCACTTCTTGAAGGCAGCTCTGAAGAAGACCCTACCTGCCAGCCATGTAAAAGAAGACTTGGAACAGCTGGGCCTATCGAAAGAAAAGGCGGCAGCTGTTGGCAGCTTGGTGCGTCAGTCGATCACAACCTTTGCATTCATTACCATTTGGGTACAGGCCATGGGGTGGTGGTGGTGCTACCAGGTCAGTTCCTTGCTGCTCAGCAGAAATGGAGACTTGCAGCTGCACCATTCTGTAATACTGCTGTGTGCAATGTTATATTGTGTGGTCAACAAACAATTGGATTGTGCATACGATTATTCTACTCTTACCAGGTTGTTTAAACTACTGCCACTTTCACTATTGACTTAGACTGCTTTTTGAGCCGTCACGTGTCCACTGAGAGGCTGTCCACACACACAGGCAGAGGCTGTCCTACTGTTAATAGCTTCTGTCCTATCACTCTTCTTGTACTCCTCCCTCCATGTTCCTGCAGTGGGGAAGCAGGCTTGCTGTCATCTCTCGCTCAGCAGTGGGACAGACTCTCTCTGTCAATCAACTGGTGGATATGGAGTGGCGCTTTGGTGTCACTGCCTCCAGCAACGAGGCACAACGAGTTGGAAGCAGTTTCCTGCAGCTTAGGCTGCTTATCAATAAAGGGAACACCAATGAAGAAGTCTTCATGGGTGGGTGGGGCAGTCTATGCCATTCTCGCACACGTCCTCCTGCTGGTAGTTGTTGTGCCACTAGTATCATCTGTCTCTGTCCTGCAGAACTGACTCTACCGCAATTTTACTCGTTTCTGCACGAAATGGAAAAAGCTAAAGCCAGTTTGGAGTTTTTAAGTTAATTAATTTCTGGACGCTTTCATGTTAACCATATTCATTGTGGTAACCCATGTTTCCGTAATTGCCTAATTACCCGTCAGCTGCTGCCTGCCGAAGGACGAGTGCGTTGGCCAGTACAGTCTTTCCAGGTCTAGTCAGTGAAAGAAGGCAATATGAGCATTAGCGTTCCTCCGGGCCTGCGCCCTTTGTTAGAAGAGTTCACCATAGCTGTTATGAGAGCTAAGCCGGAGGATATAGTGGAATTCGCTGCTACTTACTTTACTCAACTGTACAGCTCGCGTGGCGGGCAGCAGGGCGACACAGAAATGGACAGCGCCCACTCGCAGGAGGTGCACATGGGTAAGACGCTCCTACGGCGCGGGTTTCTTCCCTTGCGCACCACGCACAAGGCGCTAAAGACACGGTATTGTGTTTGTGTGAATGGTGTGTGTGTGTGCGTGTGTGTGTGTGCGTGTGTGTTGGGTGTTGTCCCTTGTGCTGTTCGCGCTGTTTATGCACGGAGTGACAATGGGCTACGTTGTAACTGCCGCATGGTCGATATGCTGTGGCCATTCCAGCAATGTGACGTAGCCTTGTTCATGCACACACCTCATGCCGGCAACCTGACAGATGAGGTAGAATGTGTGAGTGTACACAGGTGACAGTGTACGGGGATCTCTTCCTGTAGCAAGCCTTGTATAAATGGTGTAGGTTCCTGTGTGTACATGGTCCCTGTTGTGTGGAAGGGGTCACCTGGTCAGTGGGGAGGGTGGGGAGTTAGTGGAAGTGTACGTATTTATGTTTTATTGGTGTAGAGTCGGATGAAGAAGAAGCTCCGCCCCCAAGCTACTTTCGGAACATGGTCAAACGGCGACAGTCGGGTGAGTTATGTCCTACATCAGCGGACAGACGCACTTGGTAACTCCTGTATACATTGTGACAGAGGTGGATGAATCATCTTGCCACGTAGAACGACAGCCATGTTTGTGTGTAAGAGATTGAGTGTTCTTTTGATGAGTTGTGTGTCACCTTCCATCCATTGCTTATTAACATTGTTTGCTTCCTCGAGCGAGGCTGTCTTGTGTGAGCATCACTGGTGTGTGTGCTGGCGTGGTGTTCAAACATCAACTTGTGTGTGTGCATGTCTGAATGTATCCGTGTGTGTGTGTATGAGTGTGGTGTGTGTGGTGTGTGTGTGAGGTGTGTTGTGTGTGTGTGTGTGTGTGTGTGTGTGTGTTGTGTGTGTGTATTTGTATAGAGCTTTTGATAATTGTGCTCACATTTGAGGGAATACCTCCTTTCCACTGTGTTTCTTCTCTCAATGGTTTGGTGGTCACCTGTTCAAAGGGTTGTAGCTGCTCAGGCATGATCTCTCTTCCATGTGTGCGTGTGCACCTCAAAATAATCATTTCTTGATTAGAATAACTGGACAAAATAATCCATCTTTTGTCTTTGATATGGTTGCCTGTTATCACACGCAATGGCCCTCATTCATGAATGCGAATTCCAACTGGTGCCACCCGTACACTGTGGATATGGGCATTGGAATGACATTGTGGTACTGCAGTGTGCATTGTGTGTGTGTGTGGTATGTGTGTGTGTGTGGTATGTGTGTGGTGTGTTACACCATGTCTTGGCTGTGGTATGCAATGTAATGTAGCTGAGAAGCATTCTTCTCTCTCTGCTTCAGTGTTTGGTGAGTCATATGACCCCAATGCACCACAGGAGCCTGTTGAGAAGGTAAAATATGGGACACTACTGGAGTGTACACAATCCAGTGAAAGCCAGTAATCCTCAGTAATCTTCAGTAATCTTCAGTAATGTTGTGTAATCTTCAGTAATCTGTCCCCCCTCAGCTGATCTACCCCAAGACTGATGCGCAGCGAGTGCGTCTGCAGTCTGTGATGAAAACAATCTTCTTGTTCAAAGCGTTGGAACCAGAGCAGGAGGCGGATGTCCTCAATGCCATGTTTGAGAGGAAAGTCAACCCAGGAGACCACATTATTGACCAAGGAGATGACGGGGACAACTTCTATGTCATTGACAAGTGGGTGGGGCTGGTGTATGTGTGTGTGGAGTGAAGGGAGATTGGGGAGATAGGCCAACAGTGTGTGGGCAGGGTAGTACAGGGGAGGAGAGTTAATGAGGAGTGCAATTCCAATGAGAGCGTCTCTCAGCATATACGTAACTGAAGAACTGTTGCACACGCACACACACACGCGCGCACACACATTTATGTGTACACACACTCAATATTCACTGTAATCCTGAAGTGTACTGTGTGTGTGTTGCCCTGCACTTCTCTTGTGTAGTGGGAAATATGACATCTTGGTGGCAATGGATGGTGAGGGGCCCAAGCTAGTTGGTAACTATGACAACGAGGGTAGTTTCGGGGAACTGGCACTGATGTACAACACACCTCGTGCGGCCACCATTGTAGCCACCACCGAGGGCGTACTATGGGCACTGGTGAGGACACCGCACACACACGCACACACACACACACACATACATACACACACATACACACACATACTCACACATGCACATACACACACGCACGCACACACACACACACACACACACACACACAGACAAACACATCACTGCTGCCCTCCAGTTCTTCTCCCCCCCCCACTCTCCTCAGGACCGGATGACTTTCCGACGGATCATCTGCAATGCGGCATCTCAGAAGGTAGGGAGGACAGAGGACACCTGACAGTGCGTGGGCATGACAAGTGGTGTTGTTTTAACCATGATTGTAACCAATCATGTGCAGGACCCAGTGGACTTGGAGTTGTTTGTAGCGTGTCTGTTCTCCTTGACTCTCTCAACACTCACCTCTGTTAGTGTGCCCTCAGTCGTCATTTACCCTACCCTTCCCCTCCCCTCCCCTCCCCTCTCCTCCCCTCCCCTCCCCCTCCCCTCCCCTCTCCCTCCCCTCCTCTCTCCCTCCCCCCTCCCTCTTCACACATGCAGAGGCAAATGTACCAGGACCTCCTTGTATCGGTGCCCATGCTGTCCAACTTAGAGGTACCCTCCTTCCTCCCAGTCAGCTCCATGTTCACCACGCATATCTATTGAAGCAGCCACCTCTCTTCTCCCTCTCCACAGCCGTATGAGCGCCTCAACCTTGCGGATGCACTGGAACGAAGGCGCTATCAGGGTGGCGAAGTCATCATCCGCCAAGGAGACCCGGCATACAGCTTCTTCATGATTGAGGAAGGAGTGGTGTCAGTTACAATGGTTGATGTGGTGAGGGATGCACACACACACACACAGCACACACACACAAATGCTTGGTTCAGTTGTAGCAGACAGTGTATCGTTGGGTGCTGTGCAGCCCTGTGTGTCCCTACCCTGGTGCCTCCCCTGCACTCTGCTTTGGGTACTGCACACTTGCATGAGGTGTCTTTCATGAGTTAACCTCACTCATCAATGTTACCACATGCGGGGATTGTTCAAAATGTGTCAGATAATTAATATCTCTTACACATACCTTACTCATTTACTACTACTACTTGGTCTATTCCATGGTCACTGCGCACACCTCATTGTGTCCTGGCAGTGTGATGTGCGGGGAGTGCATGTGCTGACTGGAGCACAGTGCCATCTGTACACCTATGTTACATTTCTACTTGCATTTCTGGAAACCTTTATGCGTACATAGCGCTCTTCCATAGAGCGCAAGCTGCAAATGGAGAATGCAGTCTTCCATTCTTGGAATCAATCACTTGTTACTAATATTTTCAGTTCCCATCGTGGTGCCATGCGACCATTGAGCATGTAGCCAACACTTCCAATCCAGGGGATTTAGAAGTGTTGCACACACACGCACACACACACATACAAGTGTATACATAACATGCATGTGATGTTGGATGTTACATAGTAAGCAATTCTCCGTTTGTTATGATCCAATAGAACACGGATCCTAACAAAAGTGTTGAAATCAACGTTCTGTCGAGGGGACAGTACTTTGGAGGTGAGCTGGTAAAGAAGTGCAGCCATCTTGCTCTGCCTGTCAGATTGTCATTGTCTTGTGTTGTCTGTCCTTCAGAGTTGGCCCTATTGACAAACAAGCCAAGAGCAGCCACTGTGACTGCCACTGGCGATACCGTGTGTGCAGGTGAAGGGGTGGAGTGAGGAGGGAGGGGTGGGGCAAGGGGGAGTGGGACCAGGTGTTGAGGCGAGGGGAGGAAAGGAGGGTGGAGAGAGGAGAGGTGGAGAGGGAGGTGAGAGTGTCTTCCTCCTAGTGCCCGCTCTGTCTCCTATTGTGCAGTTCTTGACGTGAAGGCCTTTGAGCGTTTGCTGGGGCCTTGCAAGGAGATCATGAAGAGAAACTTTGAGCTTTACAAGCAGCAACTCCACGAGCTCTTTGGATCCTCTCTTGGCATTGGTGATGAAGAGGCATGAACGACAGCGGATGTTTAGAACCTAACACTGATGTAGCCCGGTGTACACTCTCTGTAGCTATCTTATCACATATGTGCATGTCTTTAGCGCATTGGTCATCTCACTCTCTCTCTCTCTCTCTCTCTCTCTTCAACGTTGGCACAGCCGCAGCCATCTCTGTACCTGATTTAACTGGTGTCATAATTATTATTCATTGTTCCCTGTATTAGTAGCCATCTTTAATTTACTGGGGATTCCCCGCGGTCCTATGCCACGCAAGTTTTGAAACTTCGTAAACAAAAGCAAAATGGTGGTAAGCAAGGGCTCTGCCAACCTGGGCCGGGGGATGGGGGAGAGTGGGGGGGAGGGGAGGGGAGCGCGTGTACGCACGTTAGTTAAGTACAGGATGCATGTTTCTCCGTCTGTGCAGAAGATAGCCCTTCAGTTTAAGGCGCAGCTAGACAACATCACTGGCCTCCGTCCGGAGGGAGAGGACTTTCGCTGGTACCTTAAGGTGCATATAGAGCTGCAGCCGCACTGGCGGCGTGGAGTTAGTTGTGTGCATGTGTAGTGTGTACGTTGTGTCTCTCTTCAGCTCCGTTGTGCAAACTGTGGGGAAGAGAACCCGAAATGGGTGTACTGCTCGCAAGAGGTAAGTTACTCCACTGTTTCATTCCTGCTGCTCTCTCAAACCATGTCACTGTGTCCTGGTGTTTTGTCTTAGGAGAAAATGCCAATGAAGGGTAGTCGCGGGGAGGCTTGCATGGTAGCAAAGTGCCACTTGTGTGGGCGAGAGAACTCCATCGGTGAGTGACTGAGGGTGAGAGGCTGTTTTAAAGGGTACAGAACACTTCTTGATACCAAAAATCTATCCTTGAAGCTATATCACTATACCCTCCTTTAAAGGTACCACTAGACCTGTGGCATGGGCTTGCATGCATTACATTCTGTATCGGAGGCTCTCGATGCATCCTCCTTACTGTGCTGTCCCCCTGTCCCCCACCTGTCCCTCCATCTGACCCCCCACCTGTCCCCCTGTCCTCCACCTGTCCCCCCACCTGTCCCCCTCACCTGTCCTCCTATCCCCCCCACCTGTCCCCCTGCCCCCCCCCACCTGTCTTCCTGTCCCCCCACCTGTCCCTCCACCTGTCCCCTCATCTGTCCCCCAACCTATCCCCCCACCTGTCCCCCACCTGTCCCCCTGTCCCCCCACCCGTCCCCCCTCCTATCCCCGTCCTGTCTCCCCACCTGTCCCCCCTCCTATCCCCCCACCTGTCTCCCCACCTGTCCCCCCTCCTATCCCCCCACCTGTCCCCCCCACCTGTCCCCCCTACCTGTCCCCCCTCCTGTCCCCCCACCTGTCCCCCCTCCTGTCTCCCCTCCTATTCCTCCACCTGTCCCCCCTCCTATCCCCCCACCTGTCTCCCCACCTGTCCCCCCTCCTATCCCCCCACCTGTTCCCCCTACCTGTCCCCCCTCCTGTCCCCCCTCCTGTCCCCCCTCCTGTCTCCCCTCCTATCCCCCCACCTGTCTCCCCACCTGTCCCCCCTCCTATCCCCCCACCTGTCCCCCCTACCTGTCCCCCCTCCTGTCCCTCCACCTGTCCCCCCCTCCTGTCTCCCCTCCTATCCCCCCACCTGTCCCCCCTCCTATCCCCCCACCTGTCTTCCCTCCTATCCCCCCACCTGTCTCCCCACCTGTCCCCCTCCTATCCCCCCACCTGTCCCCCTACCTGTCCCCCCTCCTGTCCCCCCACCTGCCCCCCCCCACCTGTCCCCCCACCTGTCCCCCTACCTGTCCCCCCACCTGTTCCCCCCACCTGTCCCCCCACCTGTCCCCCCTCCTGTCCCCCTCCTGTCCCCCCTCCTGTCCCCCCACCTGTCTCCCCTCCTGTCCCCCCACCTGTCCCCCCACCTGTCCCCCCTCCTATCCCCCCACCTGTCCCCCTGCCCCCTGTCCCTTCACCTGTCTCCCCTCCTATCCCCCCACCTGTCTCCCCTCCTATCCCCCCACCTGTCCCCCCTCCTGTCCCCCCACCTGTCCCCCCTCCTATCCCCCCACCTGTCCCCCTACCTGTCCCCCCTCCTGTCCCCCCACCTGTCCCCCCCACCTGTCCCCCCACCTGTCCCCCCACCTGTCCCCCCTCCTGTCCCCCACCTGTCCCCCCTCCTGTCCCCCCACCTGTCTCCCCTCCTATCCCCCCACCTGTCCCCCCTCCTGTCCCCCCACCTGTCCCCCCACCTGTCCCCCCACCTGTCCCCCCTCCTGTCCCCCACCTGTCCCCCCTCCTGTCCCCCCACCTGTCTCCCCTCCTATCCCCCCACCTGTCCCCCCACCTGTCCCCCCACCTGTCCCCCCCACCTGTCCCCCCTCCTGTCCCCCCACCTGTCTCCCTTCCTATCCCCCCACCTGTCCCCCCTCCTGTCCCCCCTCCTATCCCCCCACCTGTCTCCCCACCTGTCCCCCCTCCTATCCCCCCACCTGTCCCCCTACCTATCCCCCCACCTGTCTCCCCACCTGTCCCCCCTCCTATCCCCCCACCTGTCCCCCTACCTATCCCCCCCACCTGTCCCCCCACCTGTCTCCCTTCCTATCCCCCCACCTGTCCCCCCTCCTGTCCCCCCTCCTATCCCCCCACCTGTCTCCCCACCTGTCTCCCCTCCTGTCCCCCCTCCTGTCCCCCCTCCTGTCTCCCCTCCTATCCCCCCACCTGTCCCCCCTCCTATCCCCCCACCTGTCTTCCCTCCTATCCCCCCACCTGTCTCCCCACCTGTCCCCCCTCCTGTCTCCCCTCCTATCCCCCCACCTGTCCCCCCTCCTATTCCCCCACCTGTCTTCCCACCTGTCCCCCCTCCTGTCCCCCCACCTGTCCCCCCTCCTATCCCCCCACCTGTCCCCCCTCCTGTCCCCCCACCTGTTTCTCCCACCTGTCCCCCCTCCTATCCCCCCACCTGTCCCCCTACCTATCCCCCCACCTGTCTCCCCACCTGTCCCCCCTCCTATCCCCCCACCTGTCCCCCTACCTATCCCCCCCACCTGTTCCCCCTACCTGTCCCCCCTCCTGTCCCCCCTCCTGTCCCCCCTCCTGTCTCCCCTCCTATCCCCCCACCTGTCTCCCCACCTGTCCCCCCTCCTATCCCCCCACCTGTCCCCCCTACCTGTCCCCCCTCCTGTCCCTCCACCTGTCCCCCCCTCCTGTCTCCCCTCCTATCCCCCCACCTGTCCCCCCTCCTATCCCCCCACCTGTCTTCCCTCCTATCCCCCCACCTGTCTCCCCACCTGTCCCCCTCCTATCCCCCCACCTGTCCCCCTACCTGTCCCCCCTCCTGTCCCCCCACCTGCCCCCCCCCACCTGTCCCCCCACCTGTCCCCCTACCTGTCCCCCCACCTGTTCCCCCCACCTGTCCCCCCACCTGTCCCCCCTCCTGTCCCCCTCCTGTCCCCCCTCCTGTCCCCCCACCTGTCTCCCCTCCTGTCCCCCCACCTGTCCCCCCACCTGTCCCCCCTCCTATCCCCCCACCTGTCCCCCTGCCCCCTGTCCCTTCACCTGTCTCCCCTCCTATCCCCCCACCTGTCTCCCCTCCTATCCCCCCACCTGTCCCCCCTCCTGTCCCCCCACCTGTCCCCCCTCCTATCCCCCCACCTGTCCCCCTACCTGTCCCCCCTCCTGTCCCCCCACCTGTCCCCCCCACCTGTCCCCCCACCTGTCCCCCCACCTGTCCCCCCTCCTGTCCCCCACCTGTCCCCCCTCCTGTCCCCCCACCTGTCTCCCCTCCTATCCCCCCACCTGTCCCCCCTCCTGTCCCCCCACCTGTCCCCCCACCTGTCCCCCCACCTGTCCCCCCTCCTGTCCCCCACCTGTCCCCCCTCCTGTCCCCCCACCTGTCTCCCCTCCTATCCCCCCACCTGTCCCCCCACCTGTCCCCCCACCTGTCCCCCCCACCTGTCCCCCCTCCTGTCCCCCCCACCTGTCCCCCCTCCTGTCCCCCCACCTGTCTCCCTTCCTATCCCCCCACCTGTCCCCCCTCCTGTCCCCCCTCCTATCCCCCCACCTGTCTCCCCACCTGTCCCCCCTCCTATCCCCCCACCTGTCCCCCTACCTATCCCCCCACCTGTCTCCCCACCTGTCCCCCCTCCTATCCCCCCACCTGTCCCCCTACCTATCCCCCCCACCTGTCCCCCCACCTGTCTCCCTTCCTATCCCCCCACCTGTCCCCCCTCCTGTCCCCCCTCCTATCCCCCCACCTGTCTCCCCACCTGTCTCCCCTCCTGTCCCCCCTCCTGTCCCCCCTCCTGTCTCCCCTCCTATCCCCCCACCTGTCCCCCCTCCTATCCCCCCACCTGTCTTCCCTCCTATCCCCCCACCTGTCTCCCCACCTGTCCCCCCTCCTGTCTCCCCTCCTATCCCCCCACCTGTCCCCCCTCCTATTCCCCCACCTGTCTTCCCACCTGTCCCCCCTCCTGTCCCCCCACCTGTCCCCCCTCCTATCCCCCCACCTGTCCCCCCTCCTGTCCCCCCACCTGTTTCTCCCACCTGTCCCCCCACCTGTCCCCCCACCTGTCCCCCCTCCTGTCTCCCACCTGTCCCCCCTCCTATCCCCCCTCCTGTCTCCCACCTGTCCCCCCTCCTATCCCCCCACCTGTCCCCCCTCCTGTCCCCCCACCTGTCCCCCCACCTGTCCCCCCACCTGTCCCCCCACCTGTCCCCCCTCCTGTCCCCCCACCTGTCCCCCCACCTGTCCCCCCACCTGTCCCCCCTCCTGTCCCCCATCTGTCTCCCCTCCTATCCCCCCACCTGTCCCCCCTCCTGTCCCCCCACCTGTCCCCCCCACCTGTCCCCCACCTGTCCCCCCACCTGTCCCCCCTCCTGTCCCCCAACTGTCCCCCCTTCTGTCACCCCACCTGTCTCTCCTCCTATCCCCCCACCTGTCCTCCCACCTGTCCCCCCACCTGTCCCCCCCACCTGTCCCCCCACCTGTCCCCCCACCTGTCCCCCCTCCTGTCCCCCCACCTGTCCCCCCTCCTGTCCCCCCACCTGTCCCCCCTCCTGTCCCCCCACCTGTCCCCCCCACCTGTCCCCCCACCTGTCCCCCACCTGTCCCCCCTCCTGTCCCCCACCTGTCTCCCCTCCTGTCCCCCCACCTGTCCCCCCTCCTGTGCCCCACCTGCCCCCCCTCCTATCCCCCCACCTGTCCCCCCTCCTATTCCCCCACCTGTCTTCCCACCTGTCCCCCCTCCTGTCCCCCCACCTGTCCCCCCTCCTATCCCCCCACCTGTCCCCCCATCTGTCCCCCCACCTGTTTCTCCCACCTGTCCCCCCACCTGTCTCCCCACCTGTCCCCCCTCCTGTCTCCCACCTGTCCCCCCTCCTATCCCCCCACCTGTCTCCCCTCCTATCCCCCCACCTGTCCCCCCTCCTGTCCCCCCACCTGTCCCCCCCACCTGTCCCCCCACCTGTTCCCCCACCTGTCCCCCCACCTGTCCCCCCACCTGTCCCCCCACCTGTCCCCCCACCTGTCCCCCCCACCTGTCCCCCCACCTGTCCCCCCACCTGTCCCCCCTCCTGTCCCCCACCTGTCCCCCACCTGTCCCCCCTCCTGTCCCCCCACCTGTCCCCCCCACCTGTCCCCCCACCTGTCCCCCCTCCTGTCCCCCCACCTGTCCCCCCACCTGTCTCCCACCTGTCCCCCCTCCTATCCCCCCACCTGTCCCCCCTCCTGTCCCCCCACCTGTCCCCCCTCCTGTCCCCCACCTGTCCTCCTCCTATCCCCCCACCTGTCTCCCCTCCTATCCCCCCACCTGTCTCCCCACCTGTCCCCCCTCCTATCCCCCCACCTGTCCCCCCACCTGTCCCCCTACCTGTCCCCCCTCCTGTCCCCCCACCTGCCCCCCCCACCTGTCCCCCCACCTGTCCCCCTAACTGTCCCCCCTCCTGTCCCCCCACCTGTCCCCCCCACCTGTCCCCCCACCTGTCCCCCCACCTGTCCCCCACCTGTCCCCCCTCCTGTCTCCCCTCCTATCCCCCCACCTGTCCCCCCTCCTGTCCCCCCACCTGTCCCCCCTCCTGTCCCCCCTCCTATCCCCCCACCTGTCCCCCTACCTGTCCCCCCTCCTGTCCCCCCACCTGTCCCCCCCCCACTTGTCCCCCCACATGTCCCCCCACCTGTCTCCCCCACTTGTCCCCCCTCCTGTCCCCCCACCTGTCCCCCCACCTGTCCCCCCACCTGTCCCCCCTCCTGTCCCCCCACCTGTCCCCCACCTGTCCCCCCACCTGTCCCCCCTCCTGTCCCCCAACTGTCCCCCCTTCTGTCACCCCACCGGTCTCTCCTCCTATCCCCCCACCTGTCCCCCCACCTGTCCCCCCCACCTGTCCCCCCACCTGTCCCCCCACCTGTCCCCCCTCCTGTCCCCCCACCTGTCCCCCCTCCTGTCTCCCCTCCTGTCCCCCCTCCTGTCCCCCCACCTGTCCCCCCCACCTGTCCCCCCACCTGTCCCCCCTCCTGTCCCCCACCTGTCTCCCCTCCTATCCCCCCACCTGTCCCCCCTCCTATCCCCCCACCTGTCCCCCCTCCTGTCCCCCACCTGTCCCCCCTTCTATTCCCCTACCTGTCCCCCCCACCTGTCCCCCCTCCTATCCCCCTCACCTGTCCCCTTGTCCCCATGTTCCGAGTGTTCTAGTGTGATATTGGGATGGTTGGTGGCAAGACTGGACATGTATAGTCTACCTTTCTTGAACTATTTTCTGAGGAGAACACTGGCAAGGAGTTTGTGGTGTGAGAGTGGCTGGGGTAGGAGCCAGTGTGTGTGTGTTTGTGCACAGTCTAGTCTATGGAGCTGCCCTTGTGAGAGGTGCCTGGCCACGTGTTCACTGCTGCATCGTCTCACTGTCCTCCTTCCACAGACATCATCGCCGACTCAGTGCAGTCTTACAATGTGAGTGGTTTCAGGTGGACTTGGTCTCTCCCCTCCTCTCTCCTCCTCACCTCTTCCTCCCTCTTCCTCCCTCCCCTTTCCCCTCCCCTCGCTGGTGAGTTGCAGAATGAAGACAGTGAAAGGTTCAAGACGATGGTTGTCTTTGACTGCCGTGGAGTGGAGCCGTTTGATTTCTCACCTCGGGTGAGTGTTGACGGCTCCATTCAGTGCACACACAGGCTATTTGATGAGCTGTCACTAATACTCATCTTGTACAGTGAATGAGCTGTTTGTCATATGAACCAATGTGTTGGAAAGACCATGCACACATTGTGTGTGTGTTTGTTGGTGTTGGTGTGAAGTGCTCCACTCCTGACATGTGGCTGATGTGTGTAGGTGGGGTTCACAGCAGAGAGTGCCAGTAGTGGGAAGAAGTTCCAAGGAGTGGACCTGAAGGAGAACGTGAGTGCGCTGTGCACATATGGCATGTGATGCAACCTACATGTGACTGACATGTGACTGACATGTGACTGACGTGTGACTGTCATGTGAATGACATGTGACTGTCATGTGACTGACGTGTGACTGACATGTGACTGACGTGTGACTGACATGTGACTGACATGGTTCACTGGTGCTAGTTTGTGAACACACAAACTACATATGACGTCACTCTTCTGTTGACAGGAGTGGACGGAATACGATGACATCTCACAGCAGCCTGTGGGTGTGTTCGAGGTCACCCACCAATTCAAAAAGGCATGAAGAGACACAGAAGTGGTTGGTTGTAGGCCTCTAATGCCCCACTCTACCAAGTTACCCACTGTACAGTGACAGGTTTGAATAGTTGTATTGTTTCTATACATATCAATAGAACCATTTGTCTTTATTTCTACCTGGAGCCCTCTATCACTGTTTCTATCACTGCGAGCCCTCTATCACTGTTTCTATCATTGGATCATTATATTGGCTTGTTAATAAAGTGTTCGTTTGTATTTACTGAAATACTGAGCCAAAGGCTATCTCTTGTAATTGTTAATACAGCGGAATGGGCTTACGAGCTCTAAGCTCTAAGGAGAATGCCCTTCAGGAAAAACTACAGTTGAGTGTCCAAACACATTAACGTGCACATACAAACACAGATGGTCCGGGTACAGACAGCACTACTCTGTAGTGGCACGTTCTTTGCACAATTCAGGGTGTGAGCGGAGGCGCTCTGCTGCCTTGGGGAGGTTGGACTTGTCAACAGCTGCTACCAGTGTCCCCAGAGTGTGTGGCTCCCGGCCATTCCCCTTCAACCAAAACCTGATCACCTCTCGCATCTTGGCCATCACATTTGGGTTGTCCTTGTCCAGCGCTGTCAGTTTGGCAGATGGCACCTGAAGCTGGCTGCCCACCTGGTCCCAGTCGTCTGAGTAGTGACTAATCAACTCCTCCTCGAGAATCCTCATCAGCGGCTGGCTCTGTGTGAAGTCCAACTGTATACCTGAATGGGAGGGGGAGGAGGGAAGAGGGGAGGGAGGGGGATGGGGGAGAGGGGAGGGAGGGGGAGGGGGGAGGGGAGGGGGAGAGGAGGGAGGGGAGGGGGGAGAGGAGGAAGGAGAGGGTAGGGGAGGGAAGGAGAGGGGAAGGGAGGGGAGGGGAGGGGGAGAGGAAGGGAGGGGAGGGGGAAGAGGAGGGGAGGGGAGGGGAGGGGAGGGGAGGGGGAGAGGAGGGAGGGGAGGGGGGAGGGGAGAGGGAAGGGGAGGGGGAGGGGGAGGGGGAGGGGAGGGGAGGGGAAGAGGGGGGAGAGGAGGGGAGGGGAGGGGAGGGGAGGGGAGGGGAGGAGAGGGGGAGAGGAGGGAGGGGAGGGGCAGGGGGAGGGGGACTCAAAGACATGCTAGCTGTCAGACAGCCTTCCACCTACCCCCCCCCCCCCCCCCTCAGCTCCCTTAAGAAACAACACATGAAGCAGCATCCACACAACGTATATACTACTGGACACAGCTGCTTATACAAAGCCCCCCCCTCCTCCCCCATCACAAATGCCCCACCCACTCACCAGAACATGGATGTACGCTGCTACTCCAATCATCATTCCAATTGTCTTCCACCTTGTTCCCTCCACCCAACTTATCCCAGCAGCCCCACACAATGGCTCCACAGAGGCCCAGGAAGATGACAGCCAGTGTGCCACAAGCCAGCCAATATGTCCAGTTGGTGCTACCTACAAGAGTGGCATGCATTGTGGAGATACACCGACATTATAACACACACACACACACACACACACACACACACACACACACACACACACACACACACACACACACACACACACACACACACACACACACACACACACACACACACACACACACACACACACACACACACACACACACATACGTGTGTATACATGCAAAAAGAACACTGCTTATTAGCCAACATTGCACAATACTTCATAGGTATTGCTACACAAGACCACTCCCTGCCAACAGAGCCATGGTGCACCAACCCAGCTCACATGCACTTACCCCCTTCCGCACGGGACGGGCTTGAGACAGCACTCTTTGGTGTTGTATGCTGATCATTCCTCGGTTTCTTCTCAGCTTCATCATTGGCACGATATACAGCCTTTCTCCGTACAACACCATCCTCTGGTACTCCACCTCCATGTGCCCCGCCCACTTGTGCCCCACCTCCTTGTGCCCCACCCACTTGTGGAAGGGAAGAGGGAGGGGGAGAAGGGGAATTCCCTTCAGGAGATTGGCGCTGCTGATTTTCTTCTGACACCTCCTGGGGGTCAGTGCCCCTTTCTTCCTCAGGGAATCTCACATCCAGCGACCCGGCCCCTTGTTCCTGTTGGCTATAGGGAAGACTGGGACAGCTATTCTCCACTGGGCTGGATGCGACGAGCATTTGGACTCCAGGAGCCCCATCTGACTCCTGGACCGCAACTGACAGAGGATCGGACTGACTTCGGGCGGTGGAGTCAGGGTGAGGGGGGACACCGCTGGTAGGCTGCTCGGACAGGCATCTCTCCGGGCCATCACGTTCATGATCACTCAATACAGCACTGTCGATCTCGTCTCCTCCGCCTTTGTTCTTGTATGCCACTGAAGAACACAGAGTCAGCCATCACACACACACACACTTTCTCACACACACAATCAGTACTACCTTAAAACACTCGCTAACTTCATAGTACTTGTGAGGTACAATCGATTTCAAAATGGTTGGCAAAAATGGCAAATGGCGGAATGACCAAATGGTGTGACGTCACTATTAGTTTCACTGCTTGCTATTACATCGATATCATGCCTACTGTCCAGTATTGCAACTTGCTATGATATCACGCCATTTGGTCATTCTGTCATTTGTCATATTGGCCAACCATTCTGAAATCCACTGTACACTCAATTACGTAAGTTTCCTGTTTATAGAATGTAGTTGGTCTGAACTAACCAGCTAGGTTCTGGGCAAGTGTACCGCCTCCCTCTTGTGCCCTCTCTTTCTCGTTAATCATGTACACCAAGTGCCAGAAGAAGTCTGCGTTGCTGGACCTGATGTACCGATCCAAATCCTGCAACATCTGAATGGCTTTCGACTGTTCGCTGGCGAAAGCAGCTTGGTTGGTGGCTAGTTCAGAAGTAGAACGGGAGATCATTCCCTTGGCGCGGAGCCTTGGTGCCCATTCCACTGCAGGCGTCAAGAACTCAGTGATGTCGCTGTAGTTGGATTGGAAAGCTCGGGATGCGGCTTTAGCCTTGATGCCTCGTTTAACCCCCTGACCGTCCGCCATATTGTTATAACTGCTATGGGGAGCCCCCCTTCGCATGCCTGAATTCCCCGGCATGCATTGGGGGCCTGCAGTCTGCATCGATCGCGACCCCTAGGTCTCCCCTCATGAAATGCATTCTAACTTCACAAGTTCGCGACGGTATTTGCAAATGGTAGCAGTGCTGTGCTGTACTATAGCTAGCGAAGTATCCTTATGCATACCGTCAAGAAAAGATACCAGCAAGCATTTCTGTGCAGGGCTCACTACAGACCCGTAGGCTAGCAGTCATGTCATGCACAATCACTGCTGTGAACATACAGCCAATTGCAGTTTACAAAGGTCAGAGACATTGTTGGTTGCAATGATGAAACTCCTATGGAAATGCCAACAGAATATAAAAGGTAAGACTAGGTGCAAATATCACAATAAACTTAGCTAAATGGAAAGATGTGACACAAGCAAAATTGGTTGAAAAATATACAAGAAGCCAGCAATCAAGGCAATATTTTAACACTCTACACAATAATAAAGTTTGTACAAAAATTCTCTGAACTGTGTACATAAGAGTTGTTAGTACAACCATCATTGCACCACGGCCATGCCCTGCAGGTGAGAAGCCGAACAAGAGGGAGGTCTTCAATACAGTGGTGCCTAAAATTGCACACGAGTGGAAGTACATTGCCGTGCAACTGGAGATTGAGGAGGAAGCCCAACAGATCGACCAGGACTACCAGAAAGTGAAGGACAAGTGCTTCCATGTCATTGTGGCTGGAAATGGGCCACTCTGACATCATCTGAAATGCACTTCTAGCCATTATAAAAGGACAAGGTTTTCATGGAACACTCTACATCATGTGCCAAAGTTCTGGCTACAATGCAAACCAAAGTCCAGAACAGTGACACTCTTAAGTGCCCTAAGAAATATTCACGAGCATTCCAATGCATACACACACATCACACAGAGTCCTCCAATGCCACCCATCCACTCACTGGCACATTATTGAATGCAGTCCCTCCAGCAGTTCTACTAGCTCCTAGCTCTTCCCCACACTCAACACGCCCAACACAATGGCCACAAGGAGGAGCACAAAGGCACCGACAGCCAATGGTCCTGTATACTTCACCAACACATCTCTCCAACTGGTGGCATAACCTGCAAAGGTGGCATAGAGGCTGCGACACCTGCTCTCCACGGGACTGGATGTGACCGGCACATCCTGTGTTCCATTTGATGGTTCATCCTGCCTAGCTGGCAAGAGGGTGGAGTCAGGGTGGGGGTCCCTGCTGGGAGGTTGCTCAGACATGAGTCTTTCTGGGGTATTGTGATGTTCACGGGGCACAATCAAAGCACTATCAATCTCATCTCCTCCGCCATTCTTCTTGTATGCCACTGAAGAAAGCAGGATCAACCATTACACACACACACACACACACACGTGTGCATACATGCAAAAAGAACACTGCTTATTAGCCAACATTGCACAATACTTCATAGGTATTGCTACACAAGACCACTCCCTGCCAACAGAGCCATGGTGCACCAACCCAGCTCACATGCACTTACCCCCTTCCGCACGGGACGGGCTTGAGGCAGCACTCTTTGGTGCTGTATGCTGATCATTCCTCGGTTTCTTCTCAGCTTTATCATTGGCATTTCTCCGTACAACACCATCCTCTGGTACCCCACCTCCATGTGCCCCGCCCACTTGTGCCCCATCTCCTTGTGCCCTGCCTACTTGTGCCCCGCCCACTTGTGGAAGGGAAGAGGGAGGGGGAGAAGGGGAATCCCCTTTAGGAGGTTGGTACTGCTGCCGATTTTCTTCTGACACCTCCTGGGGGACGGTGCCCCTTTCTTCCTCAGGCAATCTCACCTCCAGCGACCCGGCCCCTTGTTCCTGTTGCCCAAGGGGAAGACTGGGACAGTTATTCTCCACTGGGCTGGGTGTGATGAGCATTCGAACACCTTGTGTCCCACCTGGTGACTCCTGGACCCCAACTGACAGAGGATCAGACTGACTTCGGGCGGTGGAGTCAGGGTGAGGGGGCACATTGCTGGTAGGCTGCTGAGACAGGCATCTCTCCGGGCCATCATGTTTGTGATCACTGACCTCAGACAAGGCACTGTCGATCTCGTCTCCTCCACCTTTGTTCTTGTATGCCACTGAAGAACACAGGATCAACCATCATACACACACATACGTGCGCACGCACATTTGCAAAGCACTCCCTCTTTCTCTCACACACACACACATTCAGTACTACCTTAAACTACTCGCTAACTTAATTTAGCACTTGTGAGGTACACTCAGTTAAGGTTCCTGTTCATATAGAATACAGTTGGTCTGAACTAACCAGCCAGCTTCTGGGCAAGTGTACCGCCTCCCTCTTGTGCCCTCTCTTTCTCGTTAATCATGTACACCAGGTGCCAGAAGAGGTCTGCGTTACTGGACCTGATGTACCGTTCCAAATCCTGCAACATTTGGATTGCTTTCGACTGTTCGGCGACGAAGGCAGCTTGGTTAGTGGCTAGTTCAAATGAAGAGCGGGAGATCATTCCATTCGCGAGAAGCTTTGGAGCCCAGTTCACTGCAGGTGTCACGAACTCAGCGATGCGACTGTAGTTGGATTGAAAAGCGCGGGATGCAGGTTTCTCCTTGATGCCTAGCTTAACCCTCTGAACGTCCGCCATTTTGATGACAAGGGGGAGCCCGGCTTCTACACTATTGCGCTGGAATTCCCCTCCATTGGGCAGGTGTCTAGATCTGCGCGACCCCTACATTCCCTCATGAAACGCATTCCCTCTTCACAAGTCATTCGCGTCGGTATCTGGAAATGGCAGCAGTACTATGCTATGCTCGCTGCGTTATGCATACGTTCTGTCAAGAAATGGAACCTGTAGGCACTTCTGTGCATGGCCTGGTATAGACCCCAAAGGCAGATCCAGGGGGTGTTTCCAAGGTTTCCAGAAACCAGTCAGATCGGTTCTGGCTGGTATTTGCATGTATCGGTCTTTAATGTCTATGCTTCCTTATAGCTATACCTTTATGTGCTCGAAACCAGTCATAAAAGTTTCTCGATCCGCCCTAAGACCCCTAGTCCAGCAGACATGCAACTAAGTCATGCATAATTGTTGCTGTGAATGTACACCCAATTGTAGTTTACGAAGGTCAGAGACATTGTAGGTTGCACTGATGAAATTACCATTGAAATGCCAACATCAGATGTAAGGCATGGGCAAGTGCAAATCTCAATAAGAAATTCAAATGGAAAGCTGTCACACAAACAAGAATGGTTGAAATAATGATATGATTTATAAGAGGCCAGCGCTCTTGGCAATATTTTAACACTCTACACAATAATAAAATTGGTACAAAAATTCTCTGAACTGCGTACATAAGAGTTGTTAGTAAAACCATCATTGCACCACGGCCATGCCCTGCAGGTGAGAAGCCGAACAAGAGGGAGGTCTTCAATGCAGTGGTGCCTAAGATTGCACACGAGTGGAAGTACAGTGCAGTACAGCTGGAGATTGAGGAGGAGGCCCAACAGATCGACCAGGACTACCAGAAAGTGAAGGACAAGTGCTTCCATGTCATTGTGGCCTGAAAAGAGCCACTCTGACATCATCTGAAATGCACTTCTAGCCATTATAAAAGGACAAGGTTTTCATGGAACACTCTACATCATGTGCCAAAGTTCTGGCTACAATGCAAACCAAAGTCCAGAACAGTGACACTCTTAAGTGCCCTAAGAAATATACACGAGCATTCCAATGCATACACACACATCACAATGAGTCCTCCAATGCCACCCATCCACTCACTGGCACATTATTGAATGCAGTCCCTCCAGCAGTTCTACTAGCTCCTAGCTCTTCCCCACACTCAGCATGCCCAACACAATGGCCACAAGGAGGAGCACAAAGGCACCGACAGCCAATGGTCCTGTATACTTCACCAACACATCTCTCCAAATGGTGGCATAACCTGCAAAGGTGGCATGGAGGCTTGGACTCCTGCTCTCCATGGGACTGGATGTGACCGGCACATCCTGTGTTCCATTTGATGACTCATCCTGCCTAGCTGGCAAAGCTGGTTCTGTATGACTTCGGAGGGCGGAGTCAGGGTGGGGGTCCCTGCTGGGAGGTTGCTCGGACATGAGTCTTTCTGGGGTATTGTGATGTTCACGGGGCACAATCAGAGCACTATCAATCTCATCTCCTCCGCCATTCTTCTTGTACGCCACTGAAAGATGCAGGATCAACCATCACACACACACACACACACACACACACACACAAATCACTTTCCCATCAAGCACTTACAAGAGATACAGTTCAAAACAGCTTAAAGAGAGGCTGTAGGCACAGTAGAAATACCCTCTATCTCAGTATTATTAAGAGACATTGGCTGGCATCCAAAGACTGGTAACTGCACTGTAGGCCACTCTACTACTCAGGGTGGGCCGTAGCATCTATTTGGGATAATGGGACACTCGTTCACAACTGTACAAAGGTAGATTGCCACCATTCTTGGACCATGTAGAGGACACATAAAACAAACATGCTGCGCCAGCCTAGAGCTGAATTGGTCGTTTCTATGAAGAGAGTAACAGTGAAAATGTAAAGTGGCCCAAAACATAATATATTTGGGGGCCTGGCTCGCGCAAGATGTAGGTATCTCTCCGCTTTACATGCTAGATAATATGGCGCAGTTAATCCCTGGTCACAGCAGTTCTGAACCAGAGACCCTCCAACTGAAGTCCTGAACTAACCAGCCAGATTATGTGCTAGTCTGCCACGGCCTCCTGCTTGTGCCATCTCTTTTTCGTGAAACATGCGTACCAGGTGCCAGAAGAGGTCCGGGTTGCTGGCCTTTATGCACGATTCCACATCCTTTAACATGGAGATTGCTTTGGCTCCTTCATCGACGAAGGCAGCTGGGTTGGTCACACAGCCAAACGTAGTTTCGGAGATCATTCCCTTGTCACGAAGCTTAGGAGCCCAATCCGTTGCGGGCCTCATGAACACGGTGATGTTGGAGTAGTAGCTTGTAAGGGAGCTGGACGCAGCTTTCTGCTTTATACCTTTCCGCGCAGCCATCTTGTCCATGAAGGGGAATCCCCCATACCCCATCGCCTACCCTATAAATGCGACATGAGTGACTTCGAAGTGTGGAGTAGGGCCCTCAAACAGGCCTTGCCTGATGCGGAGAGGCGAATGGACATTAGGCCAATCATCAGTAAACTGGACAGCCATAATCTATTGAATTTCTACGAATTTGCCGAAGTTGATTCCACGAGAAATCGGATCGAACAGACGAGAAAGGTGTTCCAATACATTGCCAACAAGGACACCCTCTACATTCAAAAGTTTGTATATATTTTGGAGGGAACCAGTGGATATGAGCACTGGGCGAGGGTAATCAAGGAGAACGCAGGAGTCCCAGTGACAGAAGTTGTGGGTCAGTGCCAGCTGTCTCATTGAGCTCTGGGAGGCATGCCATTGTAGTTATGTGTGTAGCTGTGTGCACAGTAATGATTCAGGGCCAGCTGTCTCTCACACACGCTGCCATGTTGTATGCCGGACGAGACTAGGTGCACCCTATGCTACAGTGTCATGTACTGTACCACGTGCTTTTATGTAATCTGCCAGGACTTGCATGAAAACCCACAGCTGTGGATGCAGCTTTCCTGATGTCAAATAATTTATCCATCCATCCATCCATCTATCTATCTATCTATCTATCTATCTATCTATCTATGCTGGCAACCTACTCTTTTAATATTGAAACCTATTGTTATGTATGCCATGGTTCGGTTGTAATGGTCACATCTGTGTACATCTGTCGACCCACTGCCCATCTGAAGTACGCTAGCACTGCTGACTCAGCTGTGCAGGCCATTGTTAGTCTTGTGTTGCCAGACTGCCAGCTTGCCCAGACTCTGCCTCCGTATGGCCTCAGTATGCTTACTTTTTGGTACACTTTAGCAGACGTCTGGACCATTTGGGAGGGTGAGGGGTTAGTCCGTTGAGCTGGACCTCTATCACATTACTGCACAAGTGCTAACCAATCGCTACACTGTAGAGTACGGGCAGTTGGTGGTCTGGCTGTGCATTGTAGGCTGGTCTAGAATGCTAGACCCTCTCCTCATAAGTATCCAGCTTGGAGAGAGGGCTAAGAGGAGGCAAGGAGGCAGAGTTGGGGGGAGGGGGAGGAGAGGTACATATAGCATGTACTACTCTCTAGCCATTTGCATACAATTATTTATTCTAGTAAACTACGCCCTCTCTGCTCCCTCCTACACTATCGTACACATACCGTACTGATTGGTTGTTAAGCACACCCTCCTTATAAGTGCATATCCTCTGTTAAGCGCATTGTTCTCTAGCGTTTTATTTTTTGACCTATTTGTTGGGAGTCTAGTGATATGAGGGTTTGTCCCTTCTATTAGGTGCTTAAAAGGACTCCCTGGTAGCCTAGCCATTTGATATACGGTGGAACCTGTCTAAGATGGTCACTGTGATAGGCAGCCACCTCTCTAAAACAGCCAGCCTCCCTGGCCCCAAGTAGCACTAAAGCAGTGCAATCTACCTCTGTAGAGCAGCCACCTCTCTATAAAGGTCAGTTAGAACTGGCCCACAGGTGGCTGTCTTAGACTGTAAACTAGTAAAATAGCACTTAAATGGGAACTCACTCACTGTGCTATGTGGCTGCCATCTGAATTTGATGTTTGCATATAGTTATTATAATTTCTTGACCCATTTGTATGTTAAGCGCACATCCTCTATTAGGTGCTTATTTCTATCCTATGGTATTGTACAGTGTTGTATTGTACAGTGTTGTATTGTACAGTATGGTATGCCTCATGTTCTGTACATGTGCAGGCAGTGGCAGCCTGACTCCCACCCCGGGAGAGACTCCTGGCACACCGGCACAGCCTGGAGGAGAACTGGGTCCCACTGGACATAGTGAGTGCATGTCATGTGACAGTCATGTGACATCAGTCTTCAACGCACTATCTGCACTGGCGAACTAACATGTTATTGTTGCAGTGGGTCTGTACCTGCTGCCCTGTAGTGCCACATAACGGTCAGCACCTGTGTGTATACATCGTGTTGGTATGTGCCATGCGGGTGTCATTCACCCGGCTGTGTCAGTGCTACCATGTTCTCCCTCCCTGCAGACCCACCATCTGCCTCACACACTCCCACCACACACCCCCCAGCAGCGTTCAGCGGACGACTGGGTCAGTAACGCATGAAGTCCACATGTTATTTGAAGCAGTTGCTAACATTCCTTCCTGTGCACTCCTCCTGCAGGTGAGAAGCCGAACAAGAGGGAGATCCTCAATGCAGTGGTGCCTAAGATTGCACACGAGTGGAAGTACATTGCCGTGCAGCTGGAGATTGAGGAGGAGGCCCAACAGATCGACCAGGACTACCAGAAAGTGAAGGACAAGTGCTTCCATGTCATTGTGGCTTGGCTGGACGGGAAGGGCCGCTCTGACATCACTTGGAATGCATTGATAGGTGCCATCAATGCTCAGGGGTTTCACGATTTTGCTGAAGAGCTTAAGCAAAAATTAGCTAGGGGAGAAGAACTGGTTTAGTTATGAGGCCTAGGACAGACTACTCACTGATGGTACATGCAGTGAGTGTTTACCTGTCTCTTTTGCGTGCACTGTACAGAGTATGGGGTTTGCGTGACTATTGGAGGTTTGGGCAAGAATGAATGAGCAGACACTCTATCACGACACACATACACATCTGTAGTAACAATGAAGTCCTCAGCTCAGCCATTAGGATCTGTTAGTGTCTAAAATTATTTGTTTTGTTTAATATGTGCACTGTGCAGAGAGTATGTAGCTAGCTAGCGCTATAGCTATATGGACTTTGTGTGTGACCACTGAAGGTTTTGATGAGAAGTAATGCGCAGAACCCGAAGTTTTATCATTGCCAAGGCACACATCTGCAGTGTATATAGCCATAGTCTGGTCTGCTATCCCAACGATTGCGCGTGACTTATTACTCCTTATATGGGCATGGGCGTGGTGCGCGAAACAGAAAAGTACGTACACTGCTACAAGATGAGCGAGAACGAGCCGGATTCGAAAAATACTCTCCCTGAAGTCCGTGGAGATCCGCCTTCAACCGCGACCGAAGATCCTCCTGGTGAGTTAGTTTGTTATGCGTATTTAGCTAGGTAGTTTGCAAATGGTAAACTCGTCAGCTCATAGCTAAGGCTTCGCTAGTGTATCCTACGGAGCCCTACCCAGGAGGATTGGGAGGTTCGAGAGAACCTCTCATAGCTGCCAGCGCCACACACATGCAGCTGGATAAGGTCCGTTAGCACTGAAAAAATATGCTTTTGCATACGCCCGAAGGAGGTTAGCTGCCGTATAGCTAGCGGGAAGTTTTCGCGGATAGATAGTTTCGCGAATCTTCGAAAAAGCCCTCAGCATAATTTTTCGCAACTCTTATTTTCGTGCGTTCCACGTGGTGCATGTAATGACTGAGGATTTGGGCGATTGCTCAGACACTTCGTGGACACATGTGCTTCATTCGGCCACACACATAACTTACATCATGTGACTACATCCATACATAGATATTCTCATGCATATGCAAAGTCCTAGAGTTACATCAGAAGTTCCTATACAGCATCATGTACTATGTAATACTAGCCTAACACTACAGTGCAGTCTGTGCAATTTGGTGGACAAAGGACCCTTAGGTGGTGGGAGCGACTCCACAGGCTTAAACCGATGCTGCAGAGAGTCCGCCATGGCTAGCTTGAATGTGGAGTCTGAAAATGGAAAAAAATTTAGCGAGTTTGACTGAGTTCGTGAAATTAAAGTCCTCGCGAGAATTTCCTGCTATAAAGTAGTCTGGCTGGCTAGACCATCCCAGTAAGCGCCCGGAAGGCGCGTGGAGGGGAGGGATGGAGTGACAATAGCGATTAGTTAACACCTTTTCAACCCATCTGATGCATTTGCACCGAATCGGTGCAATAGTATTCATGATTTGCAGTGCACAGAGAAATTTAGGGAGTTGCACAATCCGTAGCAAGTGAAGCAAAGAGTTACCGTGCAGCGAGGGCCTCGTTTCAGGGATCAGCTGAATTTGTACAAGCAAACATTAGGCAAGGAACCATCATGAGCAAAGCTGAGAGCCATTGTCTCAGGGATCAGTTTAATTCGAGCAAGTGTGATTGGCTAACTTGAAGGTGCTAACTATTTGCTATTGTCGCTAGACCATCCCTCTTCTCCTTGCCCCTGAGGCGCTTACTGGGATGGTCTAGCGAGCCAGACTAAGAGGAGGTTGGCCACGATTCTGATTGTGCAACTCATTTATGACGTCACTGCGTGAGAATGTAGTATGTTGCACGATGGCTGCAAGCAACCAGGAAAGGAGTAAGTTGGCAGTTTTTACGTGTCATCCCTGCAGAAAGGATGACCAGTTTGGCACATCTTCCCCGTGCTTACTGCTATCTTTGCTTGTATGTGAAGAAGCTCCAGTCTTCTCCACCGTCTACCGCCTCAGTGACATAGGGGTATAGAAGGGGTAGAATCGATTTTAGATTCAGCTTCAGCAGTGCTTTTGAATGGTGTGCAATGTGTGCGAATACCTGCAAACTCGAGCGAGAACAAATATTTCGAGTTATAAACACTCGTGGGGCCGGGGCGCCCCTGAACTCGAACTACTTGCTAGCAATTTCCCCATGTATGTTCAATAGTTCAGATAGTTGGGGATGCAGCATTGCTGATGGCCTGAAAGATACATCACGATGCCATAGACTGTTGGGGTTGCAAGAGTTTCAAGTCCCCAGACCAGCAAGTCATCCAGTGAAAGCACCCCTAGCAAACTGTCAAATACTTTGCTGATGCTTTTTTTGTCTACATAACATTCTGAATGAGGATGTACATGTTGCTTTGTGCCTGGAGAAGGAGTGTGGTGGCTATAAAGGCTACCCTAAGCGGTAATGCCATGATTCAATTGTCTCTCATAGGCCAATGGGTTGTTCGACCACTGTTGTATTTGGGGCCGTACCTCGCAGGAGAATAGTTAGGAAAGCTTTCTACTACAACGCTATTACTTAAATGTGTTCTCGAAATACCTTCCGTTCTTTGGATAACGGCGAAATACGAAGAAAGATAATTTTGAGCATAGCAAACAGAGAGCGTCGAGCGCGGCCATTTTACAATGTCCGTACGTGATAATTTGAGCTGTATCTAACAGAAGAGTCTTTTGTTAAGATTTTTACGAGTATCACTCTATCAACACATGTTCTTGAACACATTTCGTTTGATTGATAGACGGCGAAAGGCCATTAGAGATGATTTTAAACTTGTAATAAGGAACGACTAGAGCGCCGCCATTTGCAATAACAGAAATATACATAATACACATACGAACATGAAGCCATATGAATACCTAAATCTGAAAACAATATAGGGGTGCCGAAAAGAGGGTCACCCTACAATACAGAATATTACAGTGTGTGTGTATAATTTCGCTACATGCATGCTTCCTGGCCACTGTCACGTGATATGTGGCCACCCTCTGGTGTATGACGTAGCTGTTAGTCTAGCAACTAAACGGCCATTTCCCGGCTATTGTTTCAGAAGTTGGTCACGTGAATGGCAACAATCACAAGCATCATGCAATCAGATGCATGGTTACACCTCAGGTGTCTGTGGTTTTCTCTAGCTGCGCTGCATGGGCTAGGAACGTGACTTCGTGATTTGCTGAAGAAGCTTGATCGAGGGAACTCTCGATTGAATTATGAAGTCATTTCAAGAAATGCAATTATATAAGGTATATCTATAGCTAAATGCTATCCCTAGCTATATCCCTGTGTGGGAGTGATCAAAGTTCTGACTATTACTGCCGGGCAATCCGGTAGCTAGCTAGTGCATTTCTCCCAAAGTGTGGCTGTAACTATGTGTGTGTTTCCCAATCAAACCAATTTGGTGGTGTACACTAAGACCTGAACCGTCTTTTTGTGATGCAACTAGTGGTCTATGATAAAGAGATGTTGATCAACTGGAGGACTAGACAAGGAACGTAATCTCCAACATCACCAACAAAGGCATTCTTCTTCCCCAAGTGCCAATCTGGCCTATCCTGCCGGTTAACAGCCAAAGCTGATTGTTTACAAACCACTGACCCCCATTCCCCAACTAAGGATTGTATATGGCAAACACCAAGCAGGCAGCACTTGTACGGGTGGGGCACCACGTAATCTTTGCCCTTCATGTAACCAATTGCCAAAGCAATAGCCGGGAATTGGCTATCTGGTTGCCGGACAAATAGTCACAGCGTTACATAAATTGAGAGGGTGAAGCTGAGGTCTGTAAGGGGCAATTTGATGCTATGCAGTTCCAAAATGTAGTGACCATCTAGTGTACATCATGCATTTTAAACCACTCTCAGGACAATCCAGGTCCAGCAGTAGCAGTACCACAGAGACAGCCTCTTGCCCTTAGAGATTCCCCAGTGCTGTGAGGAGCCAGCGCATCAGAGTACAGCTGCCAAAATGCCTAAATTATGAACCCTGGCTACATGTAATGCGAACAGGCTAGAAAGTCTTGATTTTACTGCCACCTGACACCAACCTTGCATCTGATTGGTACTTGTGATCTTTGCCCTTCACGTAACCAATTGCCAGAACCTAGCTGGGAATTGGCTGTCTGGTTGTCAGACAAATAGTCGCAGCGTTACATAAATTGGTCGGAAATGCTAGTATTTTTGAGAGTGTCACTGATTAGTCAGTGCCCAATGTGAGAGTTTCAAAGGAGGCTGTGGATAGAGCCCACCCACACCGGCATATAAGGAGGGAATGGATCAGTGGCTGTTGGCGTTGACCAGTGACCCGGCTGCTAAAGGGTTGGCTAAAGATCTGGAGGTTGCCAGTGCTGGTCCGGTTCACTGCCATTTTTCCCTTCCCCCATCTTTCCTTACTATTTGTAGTTCTGAATGTTGTCTTTCAGAGCTTTAACATCTTAGCCCGACACCAAGGACTGTAGGACTGCAACAAAGCGGCCATGTATGTACATGGCTGTTTTATTGCAGTATACTCTTGATTGGGCCTGGTTCGGCTAACTTTAGGCTCAGGACTATATGCTATATCACATGCATGTACATAGTTTAAAACCATCTGCATGTGCATAAGAATTGTTTTACACCACTCCCAGGACAATCTGACTCCTGCCAAGAATCTGAGACACAGGCACCCTTGACTGAACAGGACTCAGAATCACAAAAAGCCCACAAATCAGGGAGATGTACACCAGATGGGTATGTTCATGTATAGCTACAACCACTCTCAGTGAGATTTTGTGTACTGTTCAGAAGTGAAATGAACACAGCTGTATGATAAGTAATAGCTGCTTGCAAAGAGTGTTAGCACTGTTAGGATGCATGTAGTACTGTTGGTGTTTTGGAGTTGTGGGAATGCACAAGTTATAGATGCATGACACGACATCATTGGTAAAAAGGCTGTTACAAACAATGAGAACAATGGCTGCAACATCTCTAAACCTGACGATTTGGCTGCTACAGTGGAATTGTCATTGATGAACTAACATAGCTTAGTATGGTATTCTTCAAAGATCAAAGGAAGCAGTCTGGGGCTGACCCAGTTTGCGCAGCTCAACATTTGTCATTATTGTAGCTACAGAGATGATCCATGTGCCAAATGGACATGAACCTGAGCTCAACTTGGCAGCATGCATCATACAAGGTACCACAATTAGTATATGTATGACACTCTTCCTGCACTACATACAGACTTCTGTGTTGCTAACAGCCAAGCTACATCAAGCTACGTATCACTCCTCTCAGCTTACCTCTGGCAAGCAGCATGTCCTCATTGTTGCTGCAAGACTCTTTCCGTCCTCAACAATGGTTCAGAAGCAATTCATGCATCTGTGACCATCCACCATCGATTAACACAAGTACACGCACCAAGGTCAATGATTTTCTTCTCTTTCCACTTCATATGCGAAGTGTAAGTAAAACATCCACCCTGTGTGCTGTTGAGCTCTTTATGGATCCGAAGCTACTAGCAAATCTTATGGCACAGTAATGACCAACAATTGTTGACACACTGCGAAAGCCCTATCCTTATCATTGGACATACAGATTCTTTTGCTAACCATAACAAAGCGTGTGAAACCACAATTTGAAAAGTCTATATTTATGTCATGTAGCATCATAATATTATCTTACTATTATTCACAGGATCTCAGATTTTTATGCATGTTTGTTCAGTCATAAAAGCGGCGCCTTGCAGTGAATCGGCTTGAGACGCTCTGTGCCAGTTGAGGGACTGGGGGCCATGTCCTTAGAGGGGTACCGTTCACCTAGCTGCTTTGTGGCCGAAGAGAGAGATGTCTTTCGTCAATTCTCCGCAGGCGACACGCCATTTTCAAAATTATCGGCCGGCCCTTCCGCTACTGGTCATTGGTGGACTTGATACGAATCATGACAGTTAAGGGAGCGGGGGGACATGAGCTTAGAGGAGTGCTGTTCACCTGGCTGCCCTGCAGCCGAAGAAAGTGCTTCCTTTTTTCCGCGGGCCAAGACGCCATTTCTGAATATTGGTCTTCAGGGCTTCTGGTTGTGGGAGATCTTATTCGTTGTTGGCAAACATTCAAATTAAGCTCTGCTGTCATTATAGCAGCCAGCCTTCGTTACTACCTGTGCAGGTAGTTCAAAACTGGCAAGGGACCGACTTGCTGGCTTGCGATAGGCTGGGAACCCGCCATTTTTTGAACGCCCTTTGTAACTACTCTTGCAACTCTTGACAACGTACAGTATTTCATTCTGCCATAACAATGTCACGTCACATCCAGCCGTTGTGCGCTGAGCACATGAAGAGACCCGCCTGAAGGGCAGGTATACTGTAATCATTGAAAATTTCGCTGTGTGGAAATTTTCATGGTTGCTTCCATCCACAAAAATTATGCCCACGAAAATTTATGTACAAAGAATACAGTAGTAACTAATACAATACATCTAATATATTAAGACAATATGAAGGTCTGCATCTTAACTCGCGCGGCACTTGTGTTGGTAGGAGCTGTGAAGGATGGCTCTTCTGAGGTGCCTACAGCGGAAAGAAGTTAAGGACTTCCAGATTCATGCAGATCACTAGCGTCTGCTATACTACCTTTGCGGCCATTGTGAACATGGAGGTCCGCGCTGCACTGCTAAAAGCTTCAGTGTGACTGCTGTCACTTAAAACTGCAAAGGGGAAGTGCCGACCTTACCAGCACTACGCGCCGCCGCTAGCCCTAGGTTTGGACCAAAAATAGGCAAGAACTCTGCTTGCGTCGTGGCATGGTTGCAGCAACGCGCTTCTTCTTTTCTAGGGAGCTGAATTATTGGGTCAACGAGACTACAGCGTGTTCGGTCAGGAAGGCTTACGTTGGAGAACGAGGAAAGATATAGAAGATATTCACTTGGCAAAGTGTAGTACTCTGTATTCTGCTGTGTTTAACAATGTACACAATTACATTTCGTGGGGTTTAAATTTCATGGGTAACCCAGGCCACGAAATTTATGCCCCACGAAAATTTGACACACAAAATTTTTGCCCCATGAAAATTTCTACGATTACAGTATGTCCACTAGTAATGCAAAATTAATACAATCTTATGCATACACATTGTTTTCTTTTAGTGACGGGTCCCTCTCAAAATTTCAAGGACATTTTGTTTTGGAAAGTCGTTGGGACAAGGTTAAATCATCTGTATTGTGCATACGGTGAGTGGTACTGTGCTTGCATATTAATTGATGAATATTTCTTCACATGGTGTGCTGCCGGATGTCGCATCTGCAGGCCAAATGGTGTGCGCCCCTTTCAGTCAGGCACAGCCTTTGTAGGAGAAGATAAAGATGGTACATGGTTTGTGCTGTCAGCTCTCCACTGCTTCCTTGATGAAGAGAGCAGAGAGATTACATTGCAAAGAAAAGAACCTGATGATCTTCGAAAAACGATTGACAAGAGTGGTGGCAAACTTCTCCAAGATCGCATCTGCAAATACGAGTACTGGTTCTGCTACAGAAAGCAGAGCAAGCATGTGGAACTCAGAGGAGATATGCTTGTAGCAAATGGTGCAGTGAGAGTGCGATACAATGTGGTATGTACAAAATGGTGAACATGTAGAATGGTGCAAAGCATGTGACGTAAATAAAATTACTTATGCAAATGCTCACATACTTACACACATGGTCTATATTTCTCCGATGCTTGTACAGTATACTTCTCTCCTTCTGCTAAGACTCATTTTGAGTTCTAATTAGCATGGACATTGGCAAGAGTATACATTCACTAAGAGACATTGTTTCAAGAACACTCTTGGAACCTTCTTAATACGTGGGGATGCAGTACGGTATAATTTCTGTCTTTTTTGTCTCTTTCATATTGACAATACTTAAATAATGGTTACATCTTAATTGCACTTAATAACACTAAATGATTGAGACAAACTAAAATTCTAACAATAAATCATGCAGGCTAGCAATTAATAACTGGTGCACTAGGGTGCACCTACATGCAAAAGTGAGTGTCATTTCTGTCTTAATTTTAACTGCAGGTATATACCCTATTTTGACTCTATGCTACAATATTTATAAGAATCACATTTAATAACAATTAATATAATTGCTTGTGAGTCCTAAAATATTGAGTGTCACATTAATGTTTTGGTATTGTTCATTTGCAGAAGCGAGACATCATTGCATTTCCTGTTGAAAAGGCCAAAATTAATGACCATCTTGCACGTGTAAATCCTAACCACACAATACATCCAATCAAGCTGCACATGTGCACAGAGAAATGTCTGACATTGCGTGTTACCCCAGAAAAGTTACAGCAAGGGAAGTTCACTGCTGTGGTATACGGCTTTCCGCTGGGAGAACCCCTGCATCGCTCGGCAGGTCACATTGTACATTACAACAAACCCAATGGTTAGTGAGTTGCTAGTACATCTCAAACAGCATGAAGACATGTCGATAAGGAACTTTGCCTTAATAAGTGCAATATGGTTTTATCTTTTGTGGAGATTCTGAGAAACAACGCATAGCATATCAGGCAAGAACAGAGGAAGGCTCCTCAGGCAGCCCAGTGTTTGTGACAGTTGGGGAGGATCCAATTGTCATTGCCATTCATTGTGAAACTGACACTAAAGATGATCATGAACGTGCGTGCCGCAACTTTGGAACCTTCCTGTTGCCGTTTCTTAAGGAACGTGAAAGCTGCATTAGCCTATTCCAGAATTATGGACTGCCTGAGAAAGAGGCCAAGGAGGCTAGTGAGCACCAGGTGGTTTCGGACTTGCTGAAGCATATTATCGAGGTAACTTACTTGTGACTACCGGTAGTAGCTGAGCCGGCTAATGCTTTTGCATGCAGAATCAATCCTGACGTATGCTGCTGCTCCTCTTAGCTTAACCATCCTCCACCACAAGCATGTTCATTTTAAATATCTCACATAGCACAATTCAACTCACAGAAGTAGCCACTAACATGGATTGACATGGAAGGTTGTATTGCATAAATAGATGGGTTTTGGTTGATAAAGAGTAATGGTGATTGATGCTTAAATTCACTACACTTATGTGCAAACGATTAAATATCTGCTATTTCTGATTGTATGCCTATTGTAACAAGATTATTTTGAAAGGGTAATCACTGGGTATTACGTCTAACCTACCAACTACACCAGTATTGGTGTCTCAGTTGGTAGGGGGGCACAAAGCCCTATTGAGTTGGCAACCAGTGATCACCTCCCCCGGTCTTCCAACAAAGATGGAAGAGTCACAGACAGCTGTTTTGGGGCTCATCAGTGGGGCGTACTGATGGTTAATGTACGACACACTGCTGAGCCCCAATTAGGGCGAAACAGCTGTCTGTGGCTCTTCCAGAGCGTCTGACTCGTTAGTGTTGCTGGTTAACAAGGTGCTTGCTATTAAACAGCTGAGGACTCCAAGCCCCAGTAGCCCGTGTGCCTTGAGTATCAGTGTTGACTCAGTATGCAGCGTGCTATATAGTTATCTTCTTACAAAGAGCCTAAGAAATTTTATTTGTTTCATTGGTGTACTGTGATACCACATTGGGTTATTTCACAACTTATTTTACCGTTTGATGTGTTAGTCAAACACACACTCCCATATCTCAACTTTCATTTGATGTGTTAGTCAAACACAGTGTGCTGCAATAGCCTAGCTGCCAAGCGACTAGCGAAGGTGTACCTCCACTGCGGCTGTGCTGGTTAGTACTGCCTCTCATCGCTTCTCTATCCTGTTCATGCTTTGCTTCAGGCTTGTGAGCTCCGTGTTGGCGGCCATGTTGACAAGACAGTACTGTACCACATTGCCACTCAGTTCAGGGGCTCTCAGGAGAGGGCGGCCATGTTGGTGGAGTATGTGTATCAGGGGAAGGTGAACACAAAGATGCAGCTGACAGGTGTGGGGGAGGAGAGGGAGGGGAGGGGAGGGGGATGGATGTGTTGACAGACTGTGCTTAGCTCAATATATTGTGGAGTGGTACAAGTACACGCGTCATAACACTTGGTGTACACTCGTGTCTGACGTTGCTGTAACAACATTGCCATAGCATCCTGACGGCACGTACTGTTACATCTTCCCTCTCCTCTCCTCTGCCCTCCCACCTCTCCCCTCTCCTCAGCTGCTTTAAAGTACCTGTTGTCCAACCCGGTGGACCCAGTGGACAGGGCAAAGTTTGAGGAGAGCTGTGGAGTGGGTGTGGCCAATGGTGAAGCAGTTACACCAAATACCGAAGGTCCAGACAATATAAGGAGCAGCCATTTGCTGATCCGATGGGACAGCCATTTGTGCCTTGTGTATCCCGTACAAATAGCTCATTGTCATCCGTGTGTACATAATATGTTTTAAACCACTCACAGGACAAAATGGGTCCAGCAGTAGCCAAATATCACATGCCCAAGCGTCACAAAGAGCCAGTGCATCAGTGAGCCCTAGACCAAGTGATGGGTTCCTACTTAATCACTCATCGCTGCAAAGAGACAGTGACCCGATAACAGTGGCTGAGGACAATGGCCTGGGACAGATAAATGAAGATCTGTATGTTGATGTAGCTGCAACCACACTCAAGAGAGAATTATACAGCTGTGACTGCTTCAATTCTACAGTAGGTACCACACATTTGAGTAATCTAATTCTCTCAAGAGATAATTAGATTACTCAAATGTGTAGTACCTAGAATTGAAGCACTCACAGGTGTATAATTAGGAACAGTTGTGTTGTAAATGGTGTCATGTTGAGGCAGAATTCAATTGAGGGTTTGCAATTGGCAATGCATGTGTATAGGTACTGTACAGCATTTTGTGTTATATGTATACCAGCAACAGATGTAGCAGAATGGAACTAATTAATATACTGCAAATTTAATACACAATATGTACAAATGATATTCCCTTCTGTTGCAATACATAGGCACACGACTCCATCACGTAGCGATGAGGAAAGAATGGAATTCAGTAAAGAAGACATGTGGATTGCAGAATCAAGTTTTGATGCTAGAGCAGGTGAACGTCTGATTAAGGATAGGAAATGGGACAAAGCCAGATCAGCTGTAGTATGTATATTAGGGTGAGTGACACTGTGCATGCAAGTCCACATAATATAAATTGGTGGAAGCATTCTTCAGAAAGTGCATGCTTGGTGCTGGACATGTGCAGGCCCGATAAAAGCTTCGGAACAGGTTTTATAGGAGAAATTAAGGATGAATACTTCTTGCTGTCATCTCTCCACTGCTTCCTTGCGGATGAAAAGGATGTTGACTTGCTATTGGAAGACCCTATTAAGCTCGAGGCGAAGATTCGCACTGGAGCTGTCAACCCTCCCCTGCCAGAATTCATCCGGAAGAGCAAATACCAGTTTTACTACATGCAACCTGATACACTTGAGGGAAAACAGTTTGTAGCTGAGAATGTGGGAGAACGATATGATGTGGTGAGTATGTGCAAAGCACCACACATGTCATGTGCTCTACTACTGTAAATGAGACAGAATAATGCCAATCATTTCTATCATGGCTCAGATAGTTTCCACATACTTTCACATAAATTATGGTCTATTTTTCTCCGATTCATGCACAGTATACTTCTCCCCTTCTGCTAAGACTCATTTTGAGTTCTAATTAGCATGGACATTGGCAAGAGTATACATTCACTAAGAGACATTGTTTCAAGAACACTCTTGGAACTTTCTTAATATGTAGGGATGCAGTACGGTATAATTTTCCGTCTTAATTTTAACTGCAAGTACCCTTTCTTGACTCTATGCTACAATATTAGAATAACATTCAATACCAATTAATATATTGCTTGTGAGTCCTAAAATGTTGAGTGTTGATGTTTTGTTCTTGTTCATTTGCAGAAGCGAGACATCATTGCATTTCCTGTTGAAAAGGCCAAATTTGCAGGAAAAATCACACCAATCAATCTTGATGGTGTAGCCAATTTCCATGACCCCCGGAAGAAAGGATTGAAATGGTGTAGGCTGACTGCTGTAATATATGGCTTTCCGTTGGAAAGACGCCTCTCTCGCTCTGTAGGTGCCATTGTACGTTACAACCAATCTGAAGGTTAGTTAGTTGCTAGTACATGTCGATTAGGAACTCAGCCTTAATGTATGTGCAATGGTTTGTCACCTGCAGGTGAAAGGGCAGAGCGCATAACATACAAAATGAGAACAGAAGATGGCTGCTCAGGTAGCCCTGTGTTTGTGACTGTTGGGAGCAAACCTATTGTTGTGGCAATTCACTGTGAACGTGAAAAGAAAAATGGTGAACATGAGTCATACGGATCCCTCTTGGGGCCCTTCCTCGAGGAGTGGGGGACCTGACCTGTACACATCATTAGGTTGCCTTGCAAGTGCATCTTGATATAGTCATTAACACCATCGTTATCAAATTCATGCACTCTGCTTTCTTACAAAAATGTTTGCTTTTCCTTTACTTTTTAGCTATAGTTTGTTACTTGTACTTCCGACTGGTCTTTCTTCGCTTCATTATGATGTAATATTACAAACAGCATGCAGTACAAGAAAATAGAAGTAATTAGAAGTGTCAAGTGTAGAGTAAACAAAGTGGAAGGTATTGATAATCATAAAGCAATGTCATACAAAAATGGAGTGTTTCCCTAGACTATAACTATAATTATATAATTATACGTACGTATGTATTTTGAGTTTTGGTGTCGTGTGTATTCTCGTTACTGGCGTCATCATGCTGAGCTCTTCCAGAGCATCGGACTGTCCGAGCCCAAGGCGAAAGAGACGGCCAAGAACCAGACGGTGTCGGACTCGTTGGTGTTGCTGGTTTACAAAGTGAGTGCTTGCCGTGCAAGCACCAGTTTAGAAGCTGAGGTGCATGCTCCGAATTCGGGGCACCAGTAGCTTGTGTAGCCTGCCCTTGTGCACGTGTGTACAGCAGTGTTGCCTCAGCATGTTGCACGCTCTGAAAAGGGTCAATCTAAAATGATCTTTACTTTTGGATTTAAAAATTAGCCACTATGTTAGCTACCAGTTGTCACTGCAAAGCTGTAATGGTTATATCTTTAATTGCATAGTATCGAGGTGCATATATATATGTAATCCTGGCCCACTCCTAACTGCCAATTTTGCTGGTCAGTACCACTTCTCATTACTCTGTGCATATATTACTTCAGGCTCGTGAGTTGCGTGTTGGCGGCCATGTTGACAAGGCAGTGGGCACCTTACTGTACCACATTGCCACTCGGTTCAGAGGCTCTCAGGAGAGGGCGGCCATGTTGGCAGAGTATGTGTGTGAGGGGAAGGTGAACACAGAGGTGCAGCTGACAGGTGAGGGGGAAGGGAGGGGAGGGAGGGATGTGCTGACAGCATTGTGCTTAGCACACCATATTCTGGTACCTATGGCTCTGGTCATATTCTGTCGAGTCGTAACACTTGGTGTGCACTCACATCTGACATTGCTGTGACATCCTGACAGTGTCATTACATTATCATGACATCCTGACAGTATAGTGACATCCTCCCCCCTCCCCCTTCCATCCCACCTCTCCCCTGTCTTCAACTGCTTTAGAGTGCCTGTTGTCCAACCCGGTGGACCCAGTGGACAGGGCAAAGCTTGAGGAGAGCTGACATGTGTCAGACATGCAGGCGGCAAGTGCAATGACAAGTTTAAGTGTGAACTGGAGGAGAGACAGTACAAGTTTAACATTGGAGTGGTCATGGGAGAAGTGGCGAAGAGTTTGAAGTGGGCAGACGGGAAGCAAGTCAAAGCAGAATTGGGGCCTGGTACTCCCACACATCCTGCATGCTGCCAGTAGACACGTGCATGTGCCCACATGCATACAGACACTGCATATCACCACCTCACAAACACATAAGGACACACCCCTACACTTCCGCATATGTACACAAGGTTTAATACATGTTCATCCTATCTTCTCCCCACCCCCAACCCCACCCCCACCCTCCTGGGTGAGTGCAGGTTCTTGAGGTGTTGGGTCTAAAAACTGAAGAAGACAAGGCTCCGGAGGGAAGGGAAAGGTGAGGAGTGCCACATACGTATGTACCCCCTCACAGTTCACACAAGAGCTAGCTCTGGGCTGTGTCACTGGTGCCAATCACCTTGTGTGTGTGTGTGTGTGTGTGTGTGTGTGTGTGTGTGTGTGTGTGTGTGTGTGTGTGTGTGTGTGTGTGTGTGTGTGTGTGTGTGTGTGTGTGTGTGTGTGTGTGTGTGTGTGTGTGTGTGTGTGTGTGTGTGTGTGTGTGTGTGTGTGTGCATGTGCGTGTGCGTGTGCATGTGCGTGTGGATGTGTGTGTGTGACATTGTCCCCCATGCACCTGTCCCATGTCCTGCCCACCTGCCCCCCTCACCTGTCCCTCTTCCCCATCCGCCTGTACCTCCACTTGATACATCAGCCTGTCCTCCTCACCAGTCCTCCCCTCACCTGTCTCCCTCCTGTCCCCACACCTTTCCCCCCACCTGTTCCCCCTCCTGTCCTCCCATGCACCTGTCCCCCCATCTGTCCCCCCACCTGTCCCCCCCCTGTCCACCCACCTGTCCTCCCACCTATCCCCCTACCTGTCCCCCTGTCCCACCTCCTGTCCCCCCACCTGTCCCACCTCCTGTCCCCCCACCTGTCCCACCTCCTGTCCCCCCACCTGTCCCCCTCCTGTCCCCCCCCTGTCCACCCACCTGTCCACCCACCTGTCCCCCCTCCTGTCCGACCTCCTGTCCACCCACCTGTCCCCCCTCCTGTCCGACCTCCTGTCCCCCCACCTGTCCCCCCACCTGTCCCCCTCCTGTCCTCTTACCTGTCCCCCTGTTCCCCTCACCTGTCCCCCCACCCGTCTGACCTCCTGTCCCCCCCCTGTCCACCCACCTGTCCACCCACCTGTCCCCCCTCCTGTCCGACCTCCTGTCCGACCTCCTGTCCCCCCACCTGTCCCCCCACCTGTCCCCCTCCTGTCCTCTTACCTGTCCTCCTGTCCCCCTCACCTGTCCCCCCACCTGTCCCCCTCCTGTCCTCTTACCTGTCCCCCTGTCCCCCTCACCTGTCCCCCCACCTGTCCTCCCCCTTGTCCCCCTCCTGTCACCCCACCTGTCCCCCCCTTGTCCCCCTCCTGTCACCCCACCTGTCCCTCCCTTGTCCCCCTCCTGTCACCCCACCTGTCCCCCCCTTGTCCCCCTCCTGTCACCCCACCTGTCCCCCCCCCCCTTGTCCCTCTCCTGTCCCCCCACCTGTCCCCCACCTATTCCACCTCCTGTCACCCCACCTGTCCCCCCCCCCTTGTCCCTCTCCTGTCCCCCCACCTGTCCCCCACCTATTCCACCTCCTGTCCCCTACCTGTCCCTCCTGTTCTCCACCTGCCCTCACACTATTCATGTGGCATAGGCTTGCATGCATTACATTCTGTGTCATGAGGCTCTCCATGTATCCATTACCAGACTGCACTGTGCCCTCCCCAATTACAGTCTGTTGGACTTTTACTTTCTGTTACGGCACTTCACTGAAAGTCTGAACTGTCTGGGAGGGTGAGGGGTTAGTCCGTTGAGCTGGACCTCTATCACATTATTAACCCTCGGCGGCGCATAGCGCAGTGAGGGGTTGCAGTACTTGTTGCACAAGTGGAACCAATCGCTACACTGCAGAGTACGGGCAGTTGGTGGTCTGGCTGTGCAAGACTACCTGTTGTAGGCTAGTCTAGAATGCTAGACCCTCTCCTCATAAGTACCCAGCTTGGAGAGGGGGCTAAGAGGAGGCAAGGAGGCAGAGTGGGGGAGGGGGAGGGGGGGGGGGAGATCAGGAGTAGTATGGCCCACAAGATCAAACTTCTCGTTATTGTGGGGGGAGTGGATAAGGAGAAGTTGGGTCTAGCAGGCCAGACTAAGCAGAGAATGGTGGAAAGGGACAGAGAGGACGTTTACTAGACTAAATAATTGTAAGCAAGTGAATAGATAGCAGTACATGCCATGTGCACCCTACACTCCACATGGACCCTATAATTATACTCTATATTGTACACATACTGTATGCCTCATGTTCTGTACGTGTGCAGGCAGTGGCAGCCTGACTCCCACCCCGGGAGAGACTCCTGGCACACCGGCACAGCCTGGAGGAGAACTGGGACCCGCTGGACATAGTGAGTGCATGTCATGTGACAGTCATGTGACATCAGCCCTTACCTATTGTTCAGTGCTGTATGTACTATCTGTACATGTACTGATGAACTAATATGTTATTGCTGTAGTGAGTATGTGAGTATTGCCCTGTAGTACCACATATGAGGTACACTGTGCACTATGTGTGCATACATCTTGTCGATATGTGCCATGTGGGTGTCATTCACACAGCTGTGTCAGTGCTACCATGTTCTACCTCCCTGCAGACCCACCGTCTGCCTCACACACTCCCACCACACATCCCGGGCCCCAGCAGCATTCAGTGGATGACTGAGTCAGTAGCTCATGATGTCCACACACTATACTGCGCTATTTGAAGCAGTTGCTAACATTCCTTCCTGTGCCACTCCTCCTGCAGGTGACAAGCCGAACAAGAGGGAGGTCCTCAATGTGGTAGTGCCCAAGATTGCACACGAGTGGAAGTACATTGCCGTGCAGCTGGAGATTGAGGAGGAGGCCCAACAGATCGACCAGGACTACCAGAAAGTGAAGGACAAGTGCTTCCATGTCATTGTGGCTTGGCTGGAGGGGAAGGGCCGCTCTGACATCACTTGGAATGCACTGATTAGTGCCATCAGTGCACAAGGGTTTCAAGATTTTGCTGAAGAACTTAAGCAAAAATTAGCTAGGGGGGAAGAACTGGTTTAGTTATGAGGCCTAGGACAGACTACTCACTGATGATACATGCAGTGAGTGTTTACCTGTCTCTTTTGCGTGCACTGTACAGAGTATGGGGTTTGTGTGACCACTGGAGGTTTTGATGTATAATGAGCAGAAGCTCCAAGACGTATATAATAGGCTTAAGAAGCATTGATTGCAGCTGCAGATTAATTCTTGGACTTTAGTTGACAACCGCCATCATCGATCCCACGTGACTGTCGCCGCACGTGCTGCGAAATGATATATAGCTACAAGTGACCACTCCCACAACCTTAAAATATCATGGACGACGGAAGGAAAGCAGCTTTGCGACAAAAACGAGAGGACCTGAGAACGGGAATCAGGGTCAAAGACATCTTCCCAGACCTCCATGAAGCCGTAGGCGGATTCCTTGACGATGTGGGGGAGGATAAGGTTAGGTCGAAAGAAAATAACGTGGAACAAGTGGACGAGCTCATCGATATCCTTCTGATGAAGGAAAATAAGGACTTCGATTATTTCTGCACTGTTGTTGAGAAGGGCAATCGGACGCGTGCCAATAATCTGAGACAGGCTGCTGGGCTAGGTAAGTTCTTGACGGTCACCACCCCATGCACCCGGCCTATCACATGCGTGTGTCGCAGGGTTCCGGTTAGTCTCGCGCGCCAGCCCCTATTTCACGGCTGTTTCGACAATATAAAATGTGGCAACTTAGTTTTGATTTGGAAACCGACCTCGCGGCAGCGAGATTTCCCTCGCATAGAGGCTACTACGCATACAGCCCATTTCTCTTTGGTTGTAGTCCACATCACCAGTGACACGTCACAGAACGGTGTGCTGGATAGTAAGTAAGGCGATTTGGGCTTTAGATTTGATTCAATGGCTTTCGTTCGTAAGATCAGGGACACAAAATGATTTACTTTCAACTACTTATAGCACGCCTCTAGAAGTTTTCCTGGAATAATGACTAACATGTGAAGATAGCCCAGCCATCGTACAACATCGTACTGGAGCGACTGTTCTGCTGCCTTTTTCCTACCACCCGCTTTAAGAGCAAATAAGCTATATTGCGCATACGCCCTGGACTGCGCAATACAACTTCCCGGTGAGTTCTAATAATGCCACAGCAGTTCAGAGTGCCTATGGAGTCTTCCCAAAGGAGCAGCAGTTTGCATTCTGAAGTGCTACGGCAGCACAGTATCTGAGCTCATGGGAAATTGTACGATCATACGTACGTAAATAATACAGGTATACGCTAAACGGGTTCTTCAGTGCAACGCTGCAGTGATTCACTGCAGCGTTGCCCTTGTAATGCTGGATAATGATCGTTTGGGATGATTCTATGGGCATTCTGATCTGCTGTGGCAGTATTTGAGCTCAACGGGAAGTTATACTGTGCAGACCACGGTGTATGCGGCATACATTACATTGATAGCTTATTTGCTCTTATAGCGGATGGTAGGAAAAAGGCAGCAGAACAGTTGCACCAGTACGATGTTGTACGATGGATGGGCTGTCTTTGCATGTTAATCATTATGCCAGGAAAACTTCGAGAGACGCGCTACAAGCAGTTAACCGAAACAAGTGTATGCCAAAATTGTACACAATGTAAGGCATAAACAAAGCTTTTAACCTAAAAATCACATTGCACACTACCAATTCCACTGTTCTATTAAGAATGTGTGGCGAGTTTGCCTGCAATCAAGAGGGAAAAGGCTAAAAACGCTTTAGTACCTTCTTTCCATCGGCCAGTCCGGTTCCGGTTCCCAGTTTCCACAAAAAACTAAGTTGCCAACTCGAAACAGCTGTGTATTTCTCTTATTGTGCATTCTATGTGTGATTGCGCAATAATAGGGGCTGGTGCGCGAGACTAGGTTCCTGTAGCCTGAGCTAGTACAAGTTTGGCGAGTACGCTCTCTAGTGCTGCGTCATAATCAGCCGATCGTTCTCCACACTTTATGCCCAGCATGGGGTTGAAGTGGGAATAGGTACATGCATGCGGTGTATTGGGAGGGCGAAGCTGGGGGGGGGGCAGTAAAGGGCGATATGATCCTATGGAGTTCCATGATATAGAGACCATGTATTGTACATTATGCATTTTAAACCACTCTCAGGACAATCCAGGTCCAGCAGTAGCCAAGTACCACAGAGACAGCCTCTTGCACTTGGAGATTCCCCGGCACGAGGAGCAAGTGCACCAGTGGTGCCTCCGAACGATGGAAGCCCAGGTGATTGGAGAAGACAACAAATGGATTTGCTGCAACCTGCAACCGGAAGGGCCCTGTTGCCGCAGCAAGGAGCTGGTGCTCTAGCAATACTTCCATCAACCAAGGAGTTCCTAGATGATCGGATGGAACAGCCAGTGAAGTCACAGGAACTCACAACCCGAGAGTCTCTGGGACTGCAAGGAGACACTGGACCGCATGACAGGCACCCAGCAAGTCGGATGGGGCAGCCATTTGGAGATCCGTATGTTGACATAGCTAAAACCACACTCAAGAGAGAACTAGGTTACTCTAATGTGTAGTACCTGGAAATGAAGCAGTCTCAGTCGTAAAGTTAGGAACAGTTGTACCTACTGCAAGTGGTGTACAATGATAGATGTTTGGAGTAGTAGAAACCATGTATACATGGAACATCAGTAGAGCCGAATAGAATTGTTTGTATTGCAAGTATATGGGTATATGTCCTCCTGATGCAACAGGCCCTCAACCCTGCCACCTGGCCCATCACCTGGCTATATGGAAGATGTGGACGTTGGTGAAGAAGATGTTGATGGTTCACCCTCATGTTCCAAGGATACCATGATGCAGGAGATGAATTTCACTGCTAGAGCTGGAGAACATCTAGTTCAGGAACGCATCTGGAATGAAGTCAAGTCAGCTGTTGTGTGCATTCGGTGAGTGACACTGTGCAAGTTCAATTGTGAGATGATTATTAACATGGTGTGATATTTCATACTGGTTATGTGCAGGCCCAATGGTGAGCTGAATGAAGAAACTGGCACAGCCTTTATTGGAGAAGCTCCTAATGGTAGATGGATCATGCTGTCAGCTTGCCACTGTTTCTTGGAGAAGACTGAAGAGGAGGAAGAGGATATGGAGGAGGTAGATGGTGTGGCAATTGAAGAGCAGCTTGTACGACCTGCCAGCAGGAAGGAAAATGTGGTTCAGAGAAGTGAAATTGACTTGCAATTGGAAAGCCCTGATGAGCTTAAGCGAATGATTGAAGACAGCGATGACGATCTTCTCCGAGACCGTATCCTGTGCTACCACTACTGGTTCTGCTATGAGGAAAAGCATGTGTCGCTCAAGGGAGAGGACTTCGTAGCAAAGCATGTGAGAGTGGAATACGATGTGGTAAGCATGAGCAAAACAGCATTACACTGTAGCAGAGCAATGTAGATCAGAACTAAGACATTTCAACTGAAGGACTTCGTTAGTTCATATAAAAACAGGATTAGGATGGTCAAGGGCCTTTGCAGTCAAAGCAGTCATTGCTCTACTTTACAATTTGCATGTGACTGCTGAGGAATCATTTAGGCCTACTGTACACCAATATGGCAACAAGTCTCCATTACTGCTCAGGACCTTATCACAATGTAACTTGTGCAATGCACTCTATGTCATCATCCCCATCATCCCCATTTACAGAGGCGGGACATCATTGCTTTCTCTGTTAAGGAGGCCAAAATAAAAGCAGCGCTTGCAGCTGCAAGACCTCCCCAAGTTGTACATCCAATCAAACTTGACAAAGTAAAAGATGTCAGTGATCCCCGAAATAAGGGTAGAATGTTTTGGTGCAAGCGCAGTGCTACAGCATATGGCTTTCCATTGGGAAGGCCCCTCTCTCGCTCTGGTGGCCGCATTGTGAATTACATCCCAGCCACTGGTCAGTATGATAGCATGTCACACACACACATGCACAGTAGGGAATTACTGTAGCTGCCATATGCATATTTGACTTGTATTTGATTTGTATGCTCTGCAGCTGTCAGGACTGAGCGCATTGCCTATCAAGTGAGGACAGAAGGAGGATCCTCGGGTGGCCCTGTGTTTTTGACGTTTGGTGATGATAATCCCATTGTTGTAGCCATCCACTGTGAATCTGGAACAAGAGAAGAGGCATGCAACTATGGAACCCTCTTGTGGCCCTTCCTTCAGAGAACAAATTATTTTTGAAGATTAACTCACGAATTACTCTGATTGGCAACCTGATGCGTGTAATTGACTGTGTGATATTAGTTTTGTGTGTTTTGTATAATCATGGTAGATGTGTGTCGTCGTTTCCGTGTCGTGCGCGTGCCTTCCCGTTACTCCACTGCGTCACCATGTCCAGTCCGAGTGCAGACCGAGCTGAGCTCTTCCAGAGCATCGGACTGTCCGACTCAAAGGCGAAAGAGACTGCCAAGAACCAGACAGTGTCGGATTCGTTGGTGTTGCTGGTTAACAAGGTGCTTGCGATTAAACAGCTGACTCCGAGCCCCAGTAGCGCGTGTGCCCTGTGTATCAGTGTTGTCTCAGTATGCAGCGCGCTCTATAGCTACCTTCTTACAAAGAGCCTAAGGAAGTTGTTTTATTGATGTACTGTGATACCACATTGGGCTATTTCACAACTTATTTTACCGTTTAATGTGTTAGTCAAACACAGTGTGCTGCAATAGCCTAGCTGCCAATGACTAGCAGCGAAAGTGCACCTCCACTGCGGATGTGTGCTGGTTAGTACTGCCTCTCAGCGCTTCTCTGTCCTGTTCATGCATTGCTTCAGGCTCGTGAGCTGTGTGTTGGCGGCCATGTTGACAAGGCAGTGGGCACCTTACTGTACCACATTGCCACTCGGTTCAGGGGCTCTCAGGAGAGGGCGGCCATGTTGGCAGAGTATGTGTGTGAGGGGAAGGTGAACACAGAGGTGCAGCTGACAGGTGAGGGGAGGGGAGGGGGAGGGGAGGGAGGGAGGGAGGGGAGAGGGGATGGATGTGCTGACAGACTGTGCTTAGCTCAATATATTGTGGAGTGGTACAAGTACATGAGTCATAACACTTCTCTCCTCCCTCTCCCCTCTCCTCAGCTGCTTTAGAGTACCTGTTGTCCAACCCGGTGGACCCAGTGGACAGAGCAAAGTTTGAGGAGAGCTGTGGAGTGGGTGTGGTGGTCACCGAGGAGGAGATCAGGGAGGGTGTGAGTGTGGGGAGGGTGTGAGTGTGGGGAGGGTGTGAGTGTGGGGAAGGTGAGTGTGGGGAGGGTGTGAGTGTGGGGAGGGTGAGTGTGTGGGAGTGTGTGTGTGGGAGAGTGCATGTGGGTGGGGGTGTGAGGGCAAGTTTGCAGGACAGTGTGACCATGACGATGCGGTGTGACACAAGTGAGTAGGTCTTACACCAGGTGCAGTTGAGGTTGTGTGAATGCATGAAGTGTGTGTGCTTGTGTGCAGTCGATGGACACTCTCCTGCACACTGTGTGAGATGGGTGTGTGTGTTGACATGTGTCGGGCATGCAGGTGGCAAGTGCCATTGACAAGTTCAAGGGTGAACTGGAGGAGAGACGGTACAAGTTCAACATTGGAGTGGTCATGGGAGAAGTGAGGAAGACTTTGAAATGGGCGGACGGAAAGCAAGTCAAGGCAGAAGTGGACAGGCAGGTGGGTGTGGCCTGCCCCTCCCCCACCTGCATGCCGCCAGCAGCCCATATGCACACAAATGCACACAGTCCCCTCCTGTCACCCCTCACACACACACTGGCAGATCCCCTACACTTCTGCATATGTGGATGACTTAGTACATGTTTGTCCTATCTTCTCTGCTGCCCCACCCCCAACCCCACCCCCACCCACCTGGATGAGTGCAGGTTCTTGAAGTATTGGGTCCAAAGACTGAGGAAGACAAGGCTCCATCAGGAGGGAAGGGAAAGGTGAGGAGTGCCACATACGCACGTACACCCTCACAGTTCACACAAGAGCTAGCTCTCGACTGTGTCACTGGTGCCAATCACCTCGTGTGTGTGTGTTGTGTGTGTGTGTGTGTGTGTGTGTGTGTGTGTGTGTGTGTGTGTGTGTGTGTGTGTGTGTGTGTGTGTGTGTGTGTGTGTGTGTGTGTGTGACACCACCCCACCTGTCCCCCCTCCTGTCCCCTGTCCCCCCTGCCCCCCCTGTCTCATCTGTCCCCCCTGTTCCCCCTGTCCCATCTATCCCCCGTTTGCCCTCTCCCACACTCCACCATCCACTAGCCACTCCTCACATATTCAGTGGTCTGGTACACCCACCTCTTTAGCAATCTTTGGGGAAAACACTGGTGTGTGTGTGTGTGTGTGTGTGTGTGTGTGTGTGTGTGTGTGTGTGTGTGTGCTTGTATGTAGTCACACACTTGCTGTTGCTACTTATACTCCGCTAGACAAGTTGTCACTATTGTCTGTCATCTGTCACCTGTTCAGGGTGTGTCAAAAAGAGGCATCCCTGACTCTAAAGGACCTGACAAGAAGCGTTCCAAGGTGGAGGGCAAAGAGGAGGAAGGGGCAGAACAGCTCATTGCAGAAGTGGACTCTGGAGCTTCTGCAGTCCAGCTCATTGGAGCAGCCTGCAAGTTCCACAAACCAGGTGGGCAGAGGGAGGGGGGATGGAGGAGGGGAGGGAAGGGAGGGGAGGGGAGGGGAGGGGAGGGGAGGGGAGGGAGGGAAGGGAGGGGGAGGAGGAGGGGAGGGGAGGGGAAGGAGGGAAGGGGAGGGGAAGGAGGGGAGGGGAGGGAGGGAAGGGGAGGGGAAGGAGGGGAGGGGAGGGAGGGAAGGGGAGGGGAAGGAGGGGAGGGGAGGGGAGGGAGGGGGAGAGAATTTTCAGCTAATCACAGGAATAGTGTTTGAGATTGTTCCAGAAGTGAGTTGCTGTAATCAGGGCAATGATGACATGAGTAGACAGCTTTCAAGGTGGAACAAGATTGTTTAAGACCTGCTTATATTAAGTTAAGGATCTTCCTTGAGGTTCCATCCACTGGAATCCATCAGCAGGCCTCTGAAGGGTTGGGCAGAATTGCAGCACCGTTTGCTGTAGTCGCTGAATACATGTTGGTGTGCCAAGTATTGTCCAGTGGTGTGTGCTGTCCATTGATTGATGCGCTGTGTCCCACTTGTGTTCCTTCGCTAGGAGAGAACTACCTTACTGAGGGGTATGTGGTGACTCCAAAGACAATGGACTTACTGCAGCAGCACTTGAAGGAGACTGGAGGCATGGTGTGTGTGGGGGGGAGGGTGGGGGATGTTTGGGGTGTGTGGGGGGGAGGGTGGGGGATGTTTGGGGTGTGTGGGGGGGAGGGTGGGGGATGTTTGGTGTGTGTGGGGGGGAGGGTGGGGGATGTTTGGGGTGTGTGGGGGGGAGGGTGGGGGATGTTTGGGGTGTGTGGGGGGGAGGGTGGGGGATGTTTGGGGTGTGTGGGGGGGAAGGTGGGGGATGTTTGGGGTGTGTGCTTTTGTGTGTGAGGGAGACAACTCCTTTGTCAGTTGTGAGTCCTTCCCCTCTCTCCCCTCCCCCCCTCCATCAGGTGGTCACTAGGTTCCCACCAGAACCAAACGGTATCCTTCACATAGGACATGCCAAGGCCATCAACTTCAACTTCGGCTACGCCAAGGTTCCGCCCACTCAGTGCAACTGCTGCATGTACTTTGTCTTGCTACCATAGTAACATGTTGTGGCATGTTGCCATGGTGATGTAGTATCACACCCCCTTGTCTCCTCCACAGGCCCACAATGGCATCACCTACCTCAGGTATGACGACACCAACCCGGAGAAGGAGGAGGAAAGGTTCTTCAGAGGCATCAGGGAGATGGTGGAGTGGCTGGGTAAGGAGGGGGGAGGGGAGGGGCTGGGCAAGGGTAGGGGCTGGGCAAGGGGAGGGGCTGGGTGAAGGGGAGGGGCTGGGTGGGAGGTGTGTCAGATAAACAACTCTTGTTCTTCCCTTTGCGACACAGGCTTCGAGCCGTACAAGGTCAACCACTCGTCGGACTGCTTCCAGCGGCTGCATGATCTGGCAGTGGAGTTGATCAGGAGGTGGGTGTGGCCATCAGGGGTGGGTGTGTCCTACTACTTGGTGTATAGTTCAGCATTTATTTAATCAAAAGTATGTGTGTGTGTCTGTGTGCGCAGGGGCAAGGCATACGTTTGTCATCAGACATATGATGAGGTGAAGGGGCAGAACCTTCCTCCCAGTCCGTGGAGGGACCGTCCCATAGAGGAGTCACTAACTCTGTTTGATGTGAGTTGGGCTGTGTGGGTGCATGTGTGTGTAAGAGGGTTGCTTTAACATAAAATCTTTATTTTCACTGACAGGACATGACAAAAGGGAAGATTGATGAAGGCAAGGTACGAGTGTGTGTGTGTGTGTGTGTGTGTGTGTGTGTGTGTGTGTGTGTGTGTGTGTGTGTGTGTGTGTGTGTGTGTGTGTGTGTGTGTGTGTGCGTGATGTGATGTGAAACCTGTTTTTGTGTATATGTTACCACCTCCTTGGCTCTGATTTCCATTCCCAACAGGCTACACTGAGAATGAAAACGGTGATGGACGATGGTAAGATGGACCCTGTAGCATATCGTATCAAGTTCGTCCCTCACCCAAACAGCAAGGAGGCTTGGTGTGTTTACCCCACCTACGACTACACTCACTGCCTGTGTGACTCCTTTGAGAACATCACACATTCACTGTGTACCAAGGAGTTCCAAAATAGGTATGAGAATGGGGATGCAAGTGGGAATTGGAAATAGAAAGGAGTCAAATTGTGTGTGTGTGAGGCTGTCACAATCGGTAGGATTGATCTGATGGGGATTGTAACTGCGTACTGTACATACTCTGAACGTACTTGCCTCCTCAGTTGGTTCTGTACTGGATAGCTGTTGAATTCACCTCTCTGACCTCCCCTCTCCCTCCCCTTCCCTCCCTCTCCCCTCGTCCTTCCTCCCTTACCCTCCCCTCCCCTCCCATCCCCCTCACCTGCTATTCTCTTCCCTTGCCCACCCTCCCTGCCCCTCCCCCTGCCCCTCCCCCTACCCCTCCCCAGACGCTCCTCCTACTACTGGCTGTGCAATGCCCTTGACCTCTACTGCCCCGTCCAGTGGGAGTACGCCAGACTCAACCTCCACTACACTGTGGTCTCCAAGCGAAAGATACAGAAACTGATTGACAAGGGAATTGTTCGGTGAGAGTGCCTCGTGATGGGTGACATGTTACCAAAAGGGAGGGAACTGTAGGAACAGAGTAATCTTGTCTCCAGACCCCTCCATGTGCTCCGGAAGGGTTGGCAATGAGACTTGCAGCCAATGGGCCTTTAGTAGAGCAGTTAGTTGTGCTTGGGATGTTGTGGTAAGGTAAGGTAGATTTGATAGATGCTGGAGTTTGGGTGTTGGACTTGTTGTGGAGCCCCGGTAGACAAGGGAGATGTCGCTGTATTGCACACTCTATTGCGTGTCTATTGCTGACTGGTCCATGTGATGATTCCATAGTTCACCTGACACTCACTGGAGCAGTGCTCCTGTCATTGAGTGACGAGGTATATCGCCCCTAGCTGATGGACCACCCCACCTGCTTGTAGCAGCTACCTGGACTACATTGGTGGCTGTACTTGTACGTATACACTCACCTCCTTTCTCGCCATCTTCTCCTCCATCTGCCTCCTCTCCTCTCCCCATGGCCTCCTTCATCTCTCTGCTGCTCTCTGCAGGGACTGGGATGACCCTAGGCTGTACACCCTGTCAGCACTGAGACGAAGGGGTTTTCCTCCTACTGCCATTAACAAGTTCTGTGCCAAAGTGGGTGTGACCATGGCCCAGACAGTGCTTCACCCGGACCTCCTCGATGCCTGCGTTAGAGACGAACTCAACAACACAGCAACCAGGTGGGTGGGGCACTTTGGTACACTCGGTGGGCGTGTTCAATTGTGATCTGTATGTAGAGTGGTAGGTGGGATGAGGTGAAGGGACCACTGTGGTGTAGTGTCCTTTGAGAGCTGTACTGAGTGTTAACACCACTCCTCTTCCTATAGGGTCATGGCAGTGCTGGACCCGCTGAAAGTCGTCATCACCAACTTCCCCTTCTCAGACGTGAGTCTTCTGCTTGTGTCTGTGGAAGATAATTGTGTTGGGTGGGATCACATACAGCACATGTCTACATGACATGTTTCGTGCTAGCCCCACTTCCTTAAACATGGCAGAAGCCCCATCCCTGCCCCTCCCCTTCCCCTCCCTTCTCCTCTCCTCCCCTCCACAGGCGGTTGACATTGAGGTGCCCAACATTCCTAATGATGCCAGTAAAGGAGTCCACAAAGTGCCCTTTGACCGTGTTATGTATATTGACCAATCAGATTTCAGGGAGGTGAGTGCCGTATCCATGGGAACGACTGTAGACCACAAGTGCAGTGGCTGGCAACATGGTGGCTGGGTGACAGTCTGTCATGTCTGTGTCGCTGCCTGTGGGTGGACACTGTGTATTCAGTGTCTCTATGTGTCTGTCTGTGAGACCGTCTGTGTTATGTCTGCAGGATATCCCCTCAGGCTACAGACGTCTGGCCCCTGGACAGCCGGTTGGGCTGAGACATGCAGGGTATTCAATTGATGTGCAGAAAGTGACTAAGGTGGGCAGATTAGTGTTACAGACATTTTGGGTTGGTTATCCACACCGGTAATCAGCAACTGGAGTCGCCTGCATGAATGCATCTGTCTTGTTTGGTGGTCTGATAATTAGGATCCTTCTGGTAAGGTGACCGAGGTGGAGGTGACCTGTACCAAGAGTGGTGAGCTGCAGGCCAAGCCAAAGGCCTTCATCCACTGGGTCTCCCACCCACTGCCTTGTGTGGTCCGCATCTACGACAGGCTGTAAGCAGAGAACAAGCGCACACACACGCACACACACACACAAGCACACGCACTCATGCACACTGCTCATGTGCCACCATTGATGCCACTATGGTGCAGGTTTATGCACAAGAACCCTGAGGACCCCAATGAGGTGCCCGGTGGATTTGTCACTGACTGCAACAAAGTAGGAACACACACACATACATAGTGCACCAACAGACACCACTCCATAGTACAACCGCACCTCACTGAGTCTCCTATTGTCCTTGACTTCCTCCTCCCTTGCCTTCACTCACTCTCTCCATTCCCTTTCCACCCTGCCATCCCATCCCTTCTCCTCCCCTTCCTCCCCCTCCCTTCTCCACCCTTCCCTCCCCCTCCCTTCTCCCTTCCCTCCCCTCCCCCTTCTTTCCCCTCCCTTCTCCTCCCCTCCAGGACTCCCTCAAGACTGTCTCTACTGCTTTGGTGGATGTCACAGCCAGAGGTGCCCCACACCTAACTGTCTACCAGTTTGAGAGAATTGGCTACTTCTGTGTCGACTTTGACAGCAGTGAGGACAAGGTGAGAGGAGAAGACGGCTATGTAGTCGTTGTCCTACATGGGCCAACAACATAGAACAGTGCTTCAGGAAAGATTGAATGAGCAATACTGCAGCTTCAGGAATGGGGGGTGAGGGGCACAGGACGTTTCGGCTCCAGAGCCTTTTTCAACTGCTTACAGCCAGAGGACAGCCGAAACGTCCTGCGCCCCTCACCCCCCTTCTTGAAGCTGCAGTATTGCTCATTCCATCTTTTCTTAATCTACAAAGGCAGCTATGAGCCTCTGTAAAACCAAATCATAGAACAATGCTCTTGGACTGACAGTCCATGGTTATGTGTGTGTATGACATGAGTTAGTTGTGTTTTGTTTCATCTCTTCAGTTGGTGTTCAACAAGACCATTGGACTGAAGGAAGACTCGGGGAAGAATGTTAGCTGATCAATAACATGCATAGGACAATGTCTTCAATCATATTTTAGCCGTTACAGCAATCTCTGCCTCGGCAATTGCAATAATGTGCCACGTATTATACGCGTGTGCATGTGCGAAAGGACAATCCGGCAATATGATTGGTCCACGTAGTCACGTGATACTGAAAGTCAAAGAAGATGAGTCTACAGTGGATGGCCGTGGCGTCTCTGCTTTATGCAGAGATTGCCGTTACCTTTTTAATGTGTCTGGGCTTCATTCAGCCATGGATGTATGTTGTGTCGGTCTGCGGTGCTTTGGGTGTGAAAGTGTCCCCTTTTGCATGGTGATTCTCGTTTAGTTTGTTGTTTCTTTCTCCCTGTCAGATGGAAGAAAATCTTTGGAGTGTTCAAGGTGTTGGAGGGGATAAAGTCATACTTGAACATCGTATACTTCGCTTTGTTGGGTATTCTGATCCTGTTGTTCCTTGGTAAGTAAAACCTACCGTCTGTAAACTCGGAAGACTGTTTGTAATGTCACGTGATCTCACGTGACTCCAGATTCTCTACGTGAAATGTACAAGTTCCGAGATGCTGATCGCGAGTTGCAACACGAGCAAGAGTTGAACCGCCACATGAAGGAGTTCCGAGCACAGAGGAACTTCTACATTGCGGGTTTTACCCTCTTCTTGTTCATGTGAGTGGCGCTTCTGTGAACGCACCAACTGCATCAACATAATGACGTGATCTCTCCTAGCGTGTGTGTGTGTCCGTCTGTTGCAGAGTGATTCGCCGTCTGGCGACACTCATCTCCAGAGTGGCACGGCTTGAGGCCTCTAACAGTGCTCTGGAGAGCCAGGCTCGTGGACAGAGTGACCAGCTGCTCCAGAGGATGAGTAAAGAGACTGCAGGAGACGACCAGGGCAAGGGGAAGAAGGTGAGTGGGGGAAGGGGGGAGAGAGGGTAAATTGTACCTTACCCGTTACCCTGTGTTCAGGATGGTGCGAAGAAGACTGTCACTGAGACACAGACGCAGGGGCCCACTCAGGCTGAGTACGATGACTTGAAGAGAGGTTAGTTGATGGAATCAGCTTTGTGCATGAATGATTGCATCACTGCATATATGTGTGTGTGCTTGTGTGTGTGTGTGTGTGTGTGTGTGTGTGCTTGTGCACACGTGTGTGTATTGAGAGATATACCAATAATGATTTTTGTATTGCATCAGGCCAGGGACATGTATTATTGTGTTATGAGTCAGAGTACAGATGGCTTGTGCCACACATCAGTGACTAACGTGTACCAAGCCACTGTACCAGTGAGGTGTGTAGTGAGATGATGAATGATGTCTTTTCCATGTGCAGAGCTGGAGATAACCCAGAAGGACCTGGCCGCTATGAAGAAGCAAGCAGAGGCCACTGCAGCAGAGTATGACAGAGTCTCGGCAGAGTGCCAGAAATTACAGGTGCACACACACACACACACACACACACACACACACACACACACACACACACACACACACACATGCACACACCACACATGCACGCACACTGGCATGCAAACACATGCACGCACACACACACACACACACACACACACACACACAAACACACACACACATGAGTGGAATGGAAGCTGAAGGTAAAGTTTATTGCTGTGTTCAGCCTTTGGTACCCTATTCTAGCTCACCCCTCCCCCCTCCCCCCCACACAGCAAACACATGAAGGGAAGGGGAACAAGAAGGACCAGTGAACTGGCTGGTCTAACTCAACTGCTCCTGGTCTACTCAACTAGCTCAATAAATGCATGGCTGAAGCTTTCTAGTTAGCACTTTCTTTGTTGTCAACTCTGCACACACACACACTCACACACACTCTGTAGTTCTGTTCAACTCTAGTGCCTGCCTGCAATAGATTGTGCTGCTCTTGCATGTCTGCAGCAATCATTGATGCTGTCCATTTGCAGTTTTTGCATCAACTTACTGTGACTGCACGCACTGTGGTTTACTTCAGAAAGAGTTGGTTCTCCAATACCAGCCTCACAACAGGGTTGAAAACCTTGCTGACGTTCTGACCAGATGCTCTGGTCTTCTTCAGGGCGAAGATGCATGTGGTTTAATTGCTGTAATTGCTTCTTAATTGAACATTTCATATTAAATTACAAGGTCTCTGCACAGGGGGCTATAGAGACAGCTAGCTGTGTTAAATGCAAGCAGTTGGTAAAACTATGCTAGAAAAGATAAATAATTCTGGTCAGCTTAAATAAAATTAACATAGTAATAGTTATATACTTTATAGTTACAATGTTTCAGGTTCCATTACAATGAATCCAAATTTGAACTCTGTTGGTTGGCCATAATGAGGGGAACTTGCACTTGCATTGGGGAAGTTCCCCCAATTAAAAACAGGCTGGTCCTGAAGAAATGGCAGGTGGATCAAGTTAGCATGAATGTATAACATACCAGTCAGCTAGCAGTTTAATACAGAATCAACCCTATACTAACTACATAAAATAATACAGTTGTATGTACAGTGCCCAGCTGGTGTATTACGTGACCCATCTGCCCATGAACAAACACTCCAGTGTGCACAGTGTACACGATAAATGAACAAATAAATGAACAATTATTTGTCTTTTAATAATACATTCATAAGGTCACAAATACAGTAGTGAATGTACATGAGTGCACAGGTCTATCACTGGATAGGAGTGCAATGCATATATAATGAATTATTTGTCTTGAAACAATAATTTGAAAATTTTTCTTATATTATTATTCTCTGTAGAAAAGTACAATCACGGTGATGATATTCGTAAAACAAATTATACTATAAATTGTCTTCTAAGTTGGTATGGCCTATAATAAAGAAGAAATTAACAATAATAGTATAGAAAAATGACCATTTGAAAATAAAGGATTCTCAGAGTGAACGAATGTGAGTATTGGTCTATCTCGTGATGATGTACATTGTATGATGTCACAACATGTAGTGTATGATGTCACAACTGAAGGATGTAAACTTTAACTGAAACCAAATGTAGTGTTCTGAAAATCCAAGTTTGGCAGGTACTAATTTTTAGTGATTTTCAATTTTTTGTCTGAAAAAATTGCAACTGGTGTACCACAAATTTCTGTAGTACAAGTTTTCGTGAGTTCACACTACAGTGAAACCTGCCTAGCCACCTGTGGGCCAGTTCTAATGACCTTTATTACAGAGAGGTGGCTGCTCTACAGAGGTAGACTGCAATGCTTTGGTGCTATTTGGGGCCAGAGAGGCTGGCTGTTGTAGAGAGGTGGCTGCCTATAACACAGTAACTAACCATCTTATATAGGTTCTACTGTATTCGTAAAATTTGCTAAAACTGATACCTGCTAAAATCAGTATCCCTAAGTTAGGCACCCTATAGTGTACATACACATGACTGTGTACATGTTCAGTTCCCGCACACGTCACCCACTGTACCTGGTGTGTTGGGCCATTGCATGCCTCTGATACCATCTTCTGAGCCGAGCTGTAGTCTGTCACCTGTTTATGTAAGTGAGTGACAAGTGACGTGTATCACTAGTTGACAAGTGTCAGTACTATATGGTGACACTGACCTTGGTGTCATAGCAACCACCAAACTCGGGGTGGGGCAGCAGGTCGCCACGGCTACAGATAGCATTCATTGGGTTATCATCGCCATAGGGATCAGTTTGATATTCTACACCACAAACAGGTGCATTGGGTTACCATGGCAACACACCACACCCACACAAGTAAACAAGCTTGCGTGACCTGTGAGTGTGAACTAGACCCACAAACACACACACATACTTACCATTGTATCTCATGATCTGCTTGAACGTGTCCATATTGGTTACCTGTGTTGAGGTGTACACACACACACACTATAGGGTTACGACGCACCATAGTGTACAGCATAGGAGTACACTGAATGTGGGATTGTGTGTGCACGTGTGTGTGTGTGTGTGTGTGTGTGTGTGTGTGTGTGTGTGTGCATGTGTGTGTGTGTATGTGTGTGTGTGTGTGTGTGTGTGTGTGTGTGTGTGTGTGTGTGTGTGTGTGTGTGTGTGTGTGTGTGTGTGTGTGTGTGTGTGCATGCGTGTGTGTGTGTGTGCGTGCGTGTGTGTGTGCGTGTGTGTGCGTGTGTGTGTGTGTGTGTGTGTGTGTGTGTGTGTCTGTGTGCGTGTGTGTCTGTGTGTGTGTGTGTGTGTGTGTGTGCATGACATGCATCGTTGACCAATTCAATGAGAATGCAAAATGTGTCTAAAATGTGCCCCTGTGGTACACACACACAAGGAGGCTAGCTTATAGCTAAAATGCCAGTCAACATCCTCCCCTCCCTCCCCTCCCCAGCCATGGTTATCCCAGCTTTGCCCTTCGACTTCACCTGGGTGGACCCCCTCTACTGCCTAATCTGCTAATAAAGTGCACATGTTTCCTGTTTGACATGTTGGGACAATGTACAGGAAGAACACTTCATCTCTTATAACTATTCTACACAACACATGATGTCACACAACACATGATGTCACACAGTACAGCTATTGCAACAGTTCCAGGGAAAGTGAGGACAGCAGTCAAATGGGGAGAACTGATAATGAATAAGGTTGATTTCATGAGAATAGGAAGAGGTTCACAAAGGCCACTGTCTGATGACTTCAGCCCAAATAAGGGCATAGTCTCACATCACAGCTAGCTGAACAATGCCCCTTCTTTTGTACCTTACAGCACCTTCTGCACTTTCACAACTAATTAGTTGACCCCACATCCCCAACCAGAAGGTGAACAGGAAGGTGAAGAAGGAAATCTGCCAACTTCTTGGAAGATACCCTACAAGTTTGTTCCAGATACATGAATGGTTTACTTAGCAACTAAAGATAGGTGTACAGATATGGCAGTCATGGCAACCCAATGTCTGATGATTTGCATAGGGGTGGTAGGATAAATGGATAAAAAGGATGTTTGTATAAGGGTTGCATGATGAAGGAAAATGATGCCAGGCAAAGAGGTGCACAGTCAGGAACATGGAAGTCACAAAGTTCACTGGAACTGTGAGCTGCTTGTAATTGAGTACACGCACGCACAATTCTTTTTAGGGTAGTACTACGAAAGGACTGGGAAGTGCACAGTGTGCGCGCATGTGTGTGTGTGTGTGTGTGTGTGTGTGTGTGTGTGCGCGCGTGTGTGCGTGCATGTGTGCATGTGTGTGTGTGATGAGCATGTTCCTATTTATGCCAAATGTTGTGTTTGCAGTGTGTTGCCTCACTCCCTACCTCCCCCACCAGTGCACACACCTTCCCCTGGTCCCGTCTGAAGATCTTTGCCCTTGGTGCAAGGTCATGGGTTGCAGACGGACCAATCTTCTTCACTAGCTCAGGATACCCACTGATGGTGAAGACGTCCTCGTAGAAAGGAACGTTGTACGAGGCCCAGTACCCCTCCCTCAAAATGGCCGACTGGTCGCCAATGTGCACATACCTGAGGCAGGGCGAGGTAGAGACCTGTCAGTGACACTCCCAGACCACTTGTGGTCTACACTGAAGGCTGAGTGGGCTGGCATATCATGGATTGTAGCACTTCTGTTGTGTGACAAATGAAGACTACTTCAGCTGAATAGGAAAGGAAGGCATGCAAGTGTCTTCCCTCCTTCCTTTCCTTTCTGCCCTACCTTTCCCTCCACACCTCCTCCCCACCCCTTACCCTGGCACCTGCTCAACCACCCAAAGAGCATCATCCTCCACCTTCTCCTTCAGTCTTATCTTCTTCAAGTCCAGGACCATGTATTGGTTGTTGTAAGTGCCTGCAATACAGCGACATCACACACAGTGTACACACGTCAGAACAACACATATCACACACAACAGGACTGCATACACTATATATACACAACACACACTACCCTCCCACACACACACTACCCCCCCACACACTACCCTCCCACACACACTACCCTCCCACACACACTAACCCTATCCCACACACATACCCTCCCACACACACACTACCCTCCCACACACACACTACCCTCCCACACACACACTACCCTCCCACACACACACTACCCTCCCACACACACTACCCTCCCACACACACACTACCCTCCCACACACACTACCCTCCCACACACACACTACCCTCCCACACACACACTACCCTCCCACACACACTACCCTCCCACACACACACTACCCTCCCACACACACACTACCCTCCCACACACACTACCCTCCCACACATAGAATACACACATCTGAACAATTAACACACGGCCACACACTGTACAACAGGACAGCATACATGTACACACACACACACACACACACACACACACACAACACACAACACACACACACAGAGAGATAGTACACACACCAACCCCCACACAGCACACTTAGTGTACGATGTGAGTTGGGTCCAGCAGCCAACCTGTGTTGTACTGTGCGAGTATCTCAGACCACTGCCGTCCACCTGCGGCAATCCAGTTGGCAATGCGCACCCTGTGCCAGGACAACAGTCCTTGGTAGGTCAGCTTCTGGTAGACAGATTGATTGTAGATGCCGTTTGTTGTCTGCAGCATCACCAGACCACTAACAATGGGTGCAGTTGTGTGGGGGAGGGGAGGGGAGGGGAGGGGAGGGGAGGGGAGGGGAGGGAAGGGAGGGAGGGGAGGGGAGGGGAGGGGGAGGGGAGGGGAAGGGGAGGGGGGAGGGGAGGGAGGGGAGGAGAGGGAAGGGAGGGGAGGGAGGGGAGGGAGGGGAGGGTGGGGTGTATACTGTAAGGGCTACTGGTAACCACAACGCACTGTGTAACTGTAGCACTGCGTTATGTCACTCTGCTACTCTTGCTGAAAGCATGTCCTCTCTAGTCTCTGCTGCGGCTCACCTGTCCATGATGTAAAAGTCGTCAAGTGATGAGAGGTAGGCCGGGTAGCTTGAGAAGGACACTACCTGAGAGGCTGGAGAGGGGAGGGGAGGAGAGAGGGGAGGGGAGGGGAGGGAAGAGGAGAGGGGAGGAGAGAGGGGAGGGGGGGAGAGGGGAGCAGAGGGCAAGGGAGGGCAGGAAGGAGGGATGGATAAAACATTAGCAAAGTCCAGGCTGTCTATTACAGTGGTCTTCATCTACGTTCTGTAGCAAGCACTCCATGTACGTACGTATCACAAACATGACTACACCCCCTTCACTCCCCTCCCCTCCCCTCCCCTTCCCCTTACCATATCTCTTGTCATTTAGGACAAAGTTGTAGTGTTTGTATATCCTCAGCATGGCAGAGTAGGTGAACCAACTGGAGTGTGCTGCAAACACGTCCTCGTACCCAGGGAGCAGTTTGATGAGGGCCGAGCAGTGGCCTCGTAGAGAGGTCTGCACAAGGGGAGAGCAGTACCCCTTGACACACACCCCTCTCCTCCCCTCCCCTCTCCCCTCCCCTCTCCCCTCCCTTCCCCTCCCTTTCCCTCCCTTTCCCTCCCTTCCCCCCTCACACTACTCACCCACAGCTCCGCCTCCTGGCGCGTCATTTTGCTGAAGTCAGGCACACTCGATGGGTCGACCACATTTTGTACATCCAAATAGTCTCCATTCCCACACAGGAAGTCAAACACGAATGTCTCCAGTTTCTACACACACACAAACAAAAGAGAGGGAGGGATCCAGTGATGGGGGACACTTACATATGGCAAGCATGCATGTACAGAACCCAATCAGTGCACTTGTAATGGAATGCTACGTTTACAGGAGCACTTCTCGTTTGTATTACGGCATACAAGCAACCATCACCATCCCCACATAGACACACTACCGTGCTGTCTGATAAAGAAATGAGTTGATCTATCTAGCCAGACTCAATCTCTCCCACACTGAAAGTTGAGAGGAGCAGGGACTGGTGACAGAAGATATAGCAAATGTTAACATTCATAACCCAACGGCCAATCAGATTCCTATACTCATCTGGCTGCTCAATCTGATTGGTTGCTAGGGTAGTAATGTCAACAATACCTCACTTTCTCCACACACAGTCTTACTGCTAGAGAGAGGGAGACAAGGCCTGCCCTAAGGTTTGACAATGAGGGAGGGCCTTGTACGCAGTGTGCTGAGAATGGAGTCACTTACATGCTGCACATCTGAGACATTGTTGTACCCAGCAACAAGCCCTGTGGGTTAGAGTGGATCACCATGGTAACAAGGAATTCATTGTCATGGAGACACAAAGTGAGGTATCACACAGCACCAAAGTGGTGCTGTTAGCAAAACTGGTGAACCAACCAAGTACCATCAAAGCACCAATTCCTCCACCGCATCATGCATATTGTAAATTAGAATTTTGAATGACATTGGGTGAGCCACTAGCATGGTGGGCTACTATTTAAGGCAGAATAGAGTGAATGAGCAGACAAGAGTGAACCCAAGTGCGTGCAACTGAACAACTGCACTGTGCCTCAACACAGCAGCTTCAACACACGGCATGGTGAGGACTGGCACAGGCACTGCTCACATACAGTACAGACATGTGAGCAGTCCTCTTTACCTTCAAACTGTGCCAGGAGGAGACCAGCATAGTACCAAATAACATCGTCTTTAGAGTGAGCTTCAACCATGGATGTCATCCACTCTCGCTGCATGGAAACAAGAGAGGGGAGGGCAGGGAGGGAAGGGCGGGGTAGCAGTGATGCTGCAACTCACAGCAGAGGTGTAAGAGTCCCCTCCACACACTCTGTATTCCAGTGCTGTCCAAACCCACAACTCAATGGGTCCCTAAGTGCACACAACAAAGAAGAGAGCTTCGTGCACATGCACACACCTCCTGCAGGTACCATGCCCTGGCCTTATCCACTACTTCTGGCTTGGCCTTGTTGAAGAACAGCCCATACACATTTTGGTAGGTGTAGTAGATCAGTCTGTAGCGAGGTGAGGGACAAGGGGGTGTGGTGGAGACATGGGTGACACTGAGAGGGCAAGGTGAGTGCTTGTGTCCTCACTGGTTGGTCATCACTCCCTCGAGGTAGCCGGCTGCTCTGAGGAGAGTTTGGTCATCGTAGCCAGATGTGGGTCCATTCACGCCCACATCCAACACTGCCCACCTGCACAGAGGATGTGGAGGGCATGAATTGGATCAGTACAGCTTCTTGTCAGATGAGGCTAAAAACAAGTACAGCTAAAGTTGTTCTTGTAAATATCATACAAAGTATGATCTAACAAGAACAACGAACCAAGCAGCTGCTACAGGAATGAAGGGTGCAGCAATCTGTTCATCAATGTTCTCCGTACAGGGAGGCAGCTGCTACAGTATGACAGTGCATGGACATGCAGTGTACACTCTGCAGTGCGTATTGCAAGTGTGAGTGCTTTTAGCTGACTGTGCGAATGGCTATGCAAACATACCCTGTTTCATTGACGCCCTCGTAGTAAGAGCCATAGGCTGCACCCTTCTTGTCCACTACACCAGCCTTGAAATACAACTCACTACGTACAATACACATATACATGCATACATATAAATATTAATATTGCACATACAAGCATGAATGTACAAGTGTGTGCAAAATTGCATGGTTAGTGTATAAGCATACACACCAGACTCTATAGTCTCTCTCTCCCATACACAGAACGGATTGCAAACAAACGTCTCTAGAAGGTATTATAAGCTGATTTTACGTCAGCACTATTACAGCAGTCGAAAGACACACACAAACAGCTCTACAACTCACGAAGTAAACAATCAAATTGAGCTTCACATTACCTTAATATTGCACATGGAGGTGTACGCACTTACCCTTTGTCATCCACATAAACCGTACCAAGGTGCTTTACTGGAAAAGCGTTGAGTGTGCAGATGCAAAGAGTAGAGAAGAGAGAAAGAGCTAGCAAAAATCGACGCTGGGACATCTTGGTACCTGGTCATGTGATTAATGGATCACGTGATACCTTGGTTCCTTTGACAACAAACACAAAATGGCCGCGTATTCGGAGTTTTGAAAGGCTTCTGAAGATGGGAAAGAAAGAGCAGAAGCAGACTTCCGATAGTAAGCAAGACTGATAAACATGCATATGTCTGAGTTATGCCCTATTGCTGGTGTTTAGTTTTGGGTTGTGTTACGTTATCATGTCAAGGTTGCAAAATGGAATGATCATGACAACATTGTTGATGCCCAGGTAGCTGTGTTGAGTTGTTTTATCCAAGGAGATGGGACTAGCTTTTGGACATTGCCTTGGATGTCATCATGATGCTTCCATTGATTCACTGACCTCTGTCACGAATATCAAGTGTTTCCATTTATCCTAGGTCGCAGTTCCAAGAAGCACACTCCCCACCCCACCACTGAGGCCTCCTCCTCCACTTCGTCCACTCCCTGCGGCTCCAAGGTTGATTTTGTAGTGGGTGAGGAGAGGAAGCACCACCCTGTGGACGAAGTCATCACAGGGGAGGACGTACAAGCACTGAGGGTCAGAGAAGAGGACTTGAGGAAGGTGAAATGGGAAAGGGGGAGGAACGAGTGTAGTGGAGAATGGAAACTTGCATTTTGTCAACCATTGCCTATTTACGGTCCCATTCACACTGATACTGTAGAGACTAATTGTTGCATCATACGTGAAAGTAGAGGTCTTTGTCAGCTGAACAGCAGTACGTATCAGTTGTTGTTTCGCTGACGAAGACCCCCGGGTCGAAACATTGTGAATTGTTGTTTGACCTTCATGTTGCGTGAAATTGCTCGTAAAGCCTCTACGTTCACGCCATTCACATTGTCATGAATGTTTTTGCTACATTTAACTAATTTCACTACCTGTATTACTGTCTCAGCTGTTACTGAAGACCCCCAATCCCTTCACTTGCAGCTGTTCTCCCCTAAGCCACCTGCGGAGCAAAGATTAGAGGGTACAACAACACGGAGTGTCATAGTACGCAGGAGGCTACAGAAGCAGACAACGGGTGGAAATGAACACACAACAAGTGCTAAACGGTGACACACCCACACCCACACCCACACCCACACATACACATACACCCACACATACACACACACCCACACCCACACATACACCCACACATACACACCCACACACACACCCACACATACACCCACACCCACACCCACACCCACACATACACCCACACACACACACACCCACACATACACATAGACCCACACATACACCCACACCCACACCCACACCCACACATACACACACACACACACACACCCACACCCACACATACACCCACACCCACACCCACACATACACCCACACCCACACATACACCCACACCCACACCCACACCCACACATACACACCCACACCCACACTGTCTAACGATATTGTAAGGATTCATCGCTGTTTGAATGTAACTGGTATTACATCCTGATCAGTATAATTGCAGTCACAGAGCGTTAACTTGGTAAATGATCTGGTGCTTTGATCTGTAGAGCATTTTCAGCTGCTAAAAAGTAACCAAGCGTGACTCATGCCTGTAGGGTGTGTGTGTGTCAAGTGTCATGAAGTTGTGAAGGAGGGCATGAAGTTGTGAAGTGAAGGGTGACGTTTGATGTGATGTGATTTAATTAAACTTATTTCAACTGGGGTCTGGGGCCTTAGCCCAGATGCTATTATTGATTGTTCCAATTGCTAGCATGTGATATGGCTGTGTGATCAGTTGTTTGGTCCTCAGATAGTCATTGGGGCTTGGTGCCTATTCCTATTTGGCTCTTGTCGTGTCCAGTAAGGTGTGAAATTGCACTGATTCCCAAATGAGAAACAAGACCATTAATATTCAATCCATTAAGCTAACGATCACATGATTATATCACATGCTACATAGCAATCTGATTGGTCCTCCAAAAATCACTTCACTAATTTTCTATAGTACCTGAACCGACAGAACTGAATATGCTACTTGTGCAATCAGCTCAGTTCTAGTGTACACACACACAACATCCGTTTCCTTGTTACCTGGAATGAGCACCTGACCCTGTGACCCTTAGCACCACTGCTCATGTGACTCCCACACTGTATCAGACACTGGGTACACATGACTGCAATACCTGTGGCTGGGTTATTAGTGCTGTTACAGCAAACTGATTGGATATCTGTGGAAACAGAGTTGAACTGCATCTTCTTAGAGGATGTTGAGTTCCTTCTTCATCTCCTGTTCACTTTCTGGTAGGCGTTACGTGGGGTGAAGTCATTAGTTCAGGGACTGTACAGAACAGTGTAAATTTGCAGCCTTACTATACGTATATGACTGTGTGTCTTGTGATTGGAGGTGTATTCCCCTGTCTCTCCCATGCTCCCTCAGTGTGGCAGTGTTGAAGCCCCTCCCTCATGGCAGTGGCATGACAGCGGTACACACCCTCGGTGAGGAGACACATTGTCACAGACACTACTCATGCTTCAGTGTACATGTACACCAATGCACACACACACTCACGTGAACAGTACATGTACATACATGTGTGTGTGTGTGTGTGTGTGTGTGTGTCAATGCCACATGGTCCCTAGTGTGTAGAGAGAGAAAATGAGCTGTCTCTTTTAGCATAACTCACTACTCTGGTTCTTCCATTCTACAGGACTACCCTCACTCTAACAGAGAGGGGGAAACCCTTGGAGTTGGAGCTTGTTAGGGTGCCTGATGCTGTCCTGAGGGAGAAGGGCCTAGAGCCGGGTACAGAGCGGAATGTGCCAGCCCACTACACTTGGAAGGAGTCCCCTTACCTCGCAGAGCGGAAGAAGCACCTCCGGGCCATCATGGAGGAGAAGGCCTTGCACCAACCTGTATGTTGTGCTTACAAACCTGTGCGTGTGTGTGTCAATGTTGGCCCTATAGAGAGGAGCATTGTGGTGTGTATCGGCTGTACCCCCTTTCCTTCACCCCCTCTTCTTCCCTATCCCTCCCCTTCCCCCTCCCCTCCCCTCCCCTCCCCTCCCCTCCCCTACCTCCCCCTCCTCTACCCCTTTGCTGCTTGTGTTGCAGAACTGTTCTGAGCTGCAGGTTATTGGCCAACCCCTGGGTGGGCCTGCAGACAGCCACGCTCCTTGCCCGTGGCGGGGGTCTCTGGACTCTCTGGAGGATAGTCTGTCTAGTGGCACAGAGGAGGAGGAGGAGGAGGGCAGGGAGCAGTCTGTTCTCCTAGCAGAGTGAGTGTGTGTGTGTGTGTGTGTGTGTGTGTGTGTGTGTGTGTGTGTGTGTGTGTGCGTGTGCATGTGCGTGTGCGTGTGTGTGTGTGCGTAATTGTGAAGCAGTTAGCAGCTCCGCCAGACTCACCGTTGTCATCTTGTGTCTCCTGCTGTGTGTGGTGTGTATGTTTGCAGAGACCCCTTGGCATCCCAGCCAGATGTGTCCTTCCCTCATACTGGACCCGCCCTCTCCATCAACGGGGACATCCTCCAGTGGGAGGGGCCTCCCAAGGTCTCTCGCTCAAGGACAGCGCATCCCCTCCCACCCAGAGGTGAGCGAGCGCATGCACACTGTCTGTAGTACATGTGTGTCCATCAATGTTGCAGTAAGTATCAAATGTCTCTTGGCAATCCTAGCAAGCATTTGGTCAGCTTCATTGCATGATGGTTCATGAGTGTAGTAATGTTGTGTGTACTGGGCTATGAGCATGTACACACACACACACACACACACACACGCACACACACACACATACATACACACACACACACACACACACATGCACATGCTCCCACACACACTTCTCTCCCCACAGAGTACTGTGTCTCCTTCAAGGCTCACCCAAATGAGATTGTCCGGTCCTACCTTGACTTCTCCAATGTCGGCACCACTGCCATGTACTTCTCGTGGCAGCATCTCCCACGGGCCAACGCTGTGCAGACCGTTCTCAGTGGCAGCACACAGCGCTTTTACTTCGACACCCGAGGAGGGGTGATACTGCCTGGGGAGACAGTGCACTTTGAGTTCATGTTCAAGGCGGAGAAGGCAGGCGTGTTCACCGAGTGCTGGTCCTTGCAGACTGGCCCAGTGCTGTGTGGGGGGCGGCCACTGCTGGTCAGCCTCACAGGGGTCTCCTACACTGAAGACTTCCATGCCCATAGGAGGAGTGAGATTACGGTACGCAGGCTGGGCCAGGTGGTTTGGAACTGAGGCACTGCCCTGGGGGTGTAAGCGTAGGAGGCTGTCTCTACCATGTGATTGTGGACACTGTAGATACACCACACACGCACACGCGCACACACACATGTCCGCACACTCTCCCCATCTCTCCTACAGGACAAACTGATGCATGAGGTTGCAGTCACCACGGCACACAAGCTCATCAACCAGATTGTCGATGGCATCTGCTCCCCACCCCGCAGCCCCTCCCCAGAGGTGGTCTCCTGCCTGGTGAGTGCGTGTTGGAGGAGAGAGCGGGGGGAAGTCTCGCCATCATGTAACAAGCTGTGTTCACCTCCTCCTCTTCCTCACTTTGCAGGAAGAGGATGTCTTCACTCAGAGGAACCCTGGGGTAAGGGTGCCTCGCACTCGTGAGCATTGCAGTGTTAGTAGTCTGGATACTAGCAGATACGCCTTACCACTCTGGTACTGATCTGGCCTGCTAGACCACTCTGGTACTGATCTGGCCTGCTAGACCACTCTGGTACTGATCTGGCCTGCTAGACCACTCTGGTACTGATCTGGCCTGCTAGACCACTCTGGTACTGATCTGGCCTGCTAGACCACTCTGGTACTGATCTGGCCTGCTAGACCACTCTGGTACTGATCTGGCCTGCTAGACCACTCTGGTACTGATCTGGCCTGCTAGACCACTCTGGTACTGATCTGGCCTGCTAGACCACTCTGCTACTAGTCTCCACAGGCGTAGACAAGTTGACAAACACATTACATCTGCCCTGTTAACATACTGTATACACCATGTGCACTGTCACGTGCTGTGTGCACCGTGTGCACTGTCACGTGCTGTGTGCACGCTGTCCGTAGCTGTACTACAACTTTGATGCGGTTGCAAAGCTCAAGAGTGTGTACATGGAGGTGATGGACCCCACCCTTGAGGAGGAAGAGGAGTCACGCCCCCTGGAGCCCGCCCCTAAGTCCGGGAAGAGAGAGGGGGAGAAAGGGAAGAAGGACAAGCCAGTAGCAGATGAGAAAAAGGGTGAGTGAGGAAAGAGAGGGGGTGGGTGTGCTAGGTGAGGGGGCTAGTGAGGGGTGTGGGTGGAAGGTGTGTGTGGCATATCGCCTCATCTCACGACTGCCCCATGACCACATGCTGGTGTGCGTGCTCATCTCTCCTCTTTGATTGTAAACACTACATAGTAACCAGTTATTGTGTAGCTCTTTCATTCCTGACAAGGTTGGTTATGTATGGAGGGTGTGCAACTTACATGTGCAGCCAGCCCTCGCTACATTCACATTGCTGTATGGAGGCTGGCCCTCTGTCTATGGCCACCAATGCATGTGTTAATAGCTGTGAACCGCACTTAATCGGCACCTCCCAAACGGTACAAGGAGTGTCACTATAGTACACACAGCTCTGTGTTCGCAGGCCTGTGCTGTACAGGACCATGTGTGCCTGCTCGACCACTGTGCAACAGGTAGCGGAACAAGTTGTACTTATCCCAGTTCTTGGTGTGTGTGCTGGATGTCGTAGCCTACATACGCACGCGGTGGGTGGGTGCTGTTAGCAGTTGTACCTGACCAAACTTGTAGCAGAGGTTTGACCTGACAGCAAGGACCAGCTGCTATCCCTTGCCACTCTAGTTACAACAGCACAAGTGTCTGGCGTGACCACCTAGGCAGCTATGTTTGCAGGTAATGAGATGCATAGCAGAGAATCCCTCAACTACCCTTCTGTTAATCAGACTAACATACACAGTTCTGATTATGGGCCTTGTATCTGTGAGGACCTGTGACATCTGCCACCTTCTTCTCCTCCCCTCTCCCTCTGTAGCAGTGGAGGCTGCTCAACCCAGGGAACCTGAGCCGGTTGAGGGAATACTGGAGTGGGACCTCTCGCTTGATACTCTACAGGAGGTGAGAGGGGTCATGTATGGGGAGGTCAGTGTGTGCTCGACGGAATGCCACGGACTAGTGCCTACCTCGGGAGACAATGCTCTATATATATACCTACATCATGTCACCACGGTAACTGATTGCCATGGTAACATGCATATATTCTATGTGCATAAATCTTCACCAGTAGTCCAGGCTCATATGTGGTACTAAAGCAATGTGTGTAGTGTTGATGTGAATGCAGTGTGTTCAACTGGTTGTCTTAGACAAGCAGAGCTTGGGCCACTGCACACGCACACACAAGGACAGTCCGCACACTGCACGGGATTAGATGGTGTGTGCCTTGTAAAGTGTCAGAGAGTAGGGTAGCACTGTCGAATGCAGTCCAATGTTGCCTCAATGTAATGTGTGCAAGTTATAGTACACACAAGTACACACACTAACTCACACCACATTAACAACACACACCATAGACACACACATGCGCAACACACACACACACACACACACACACACACACACACACACACACACACACACACACACACACACACACACACACACACACACACACACACACACACACAACACACACACACACACAAACACACTGCATGCTTAAACTTTCCAATCCGTTTGTTGCACCAACTGAATCAGAACTGAGTGAATACTCAGTTATTAGCAGTTCAATTCCAGTAAACATGCATGACTTCCGTATCCTACTTGTACTTGAAGTTACCCAGAACCAGTGTATGCTCCCACACAAACGTCAGGAATTAGGCTCGCATGACTGCTATATACAATTTTTATGCTTGTATCTTTAGTTACTAAGTGAATTATGTGCCTGGAACGAGACTTGTAAGGTATCTTCCAAGAAGTTGTCAGGTTTTCTTCTTCACCTTCCTGTTCACCTTCTGGTGGGCGATGTGGGGTGAACTAATTAGTTGTGAAAGTGCAGAAGGTGCTGTAAAGTACAAAAGAAGGGGCATTGTTCAGCTAGCTGTGATGTGAGACTATGCCCTTATTTGGGCTGAAGTCATCAGACAGTGGCCTTTGTGAACCTCTGCCTATTCTCATGAAATCAACCTTATTCATTATCAGTTCTCCCCATTTGACTGCTGTCCTCACTTTCCCTGGAACTGTTGCAATTGATGTTCTGTGTGACATCATGTGTTGTGTGAAATAGTTATTAGAGACGAAGTGTTCTTGTTATTGTCTCAACATGTCAAACAGGAAACATGTGCATTCTTTTAGCAGATTAGGCAGATTAGGCAGTAGACAGATGGTCCACCCAGAGGAAGTTGGAGGGTGAGCTGCTATTAATTATAATGGCTGGGTAGGGGACTGTTTATTGCCTGGAGGAGTGACTTTCCCACTCAGGCATTTGCTATATATGAGCAAGCCTTGTCAGCATTGAATATTCACAGACAAAGTGTCTGTCTAAACAGTGTCCCATGACCCAATGGATCATGCCTTCCCCCACTCTCCAGCTGTTGGGCCAAGGCCCAATTCAATTACCCCTTACCCTCTCAATTAACCCTCTGACCTGGGATTAACTGTTTTAACTTGTCAATTGGACATGTGTAGGTTGCTAAGAGACCCTAGTCCTCGACCAGACTGTGATTAGCACAGTGCAGCCTCATGCATTCTCCATCTGCCATCCCAGGGGACTACCTATGTAGTCTCTCTGTGGGAAAGGAGATGTGAGAACCTTTAATACTAGTATATTGATGAGCTCACATTGTTAGTGGTATAGTGTTAATTGTACTATGGACAAGAACTGTGTTGGCAATGTGCTGTGCACACACACCACTCCAGGTGTGTGTGTCACTGCACACTGTCACACTACTCCAGGTGTGTGTGTCACTGCACACTGTCACACCACTCCAGGTGTGTGCGTCACTGCACACTGTCACACCACTCCAGGTGTGTGCGTCACTGCACACTGTCACACCACTCCAGGTGTGTGCGTCACTGCACACTGTCACACTACTCCAGGTGTGTGCGTCACTGCACACTGTCACACTACTCCAGGTGTGTGCGTCACTGCACACTGTCACACTACTCCAGGTGTGTGTGTCACTGCACACTGTCACACTACTCCAGGTGTGTGCGTCACTGCACACTGTCACACTACTCCAGGTGTGTGCGTCACTGCAAACTGTCACACATTACCCCTACTCCAATTCTGTGTAATTCAACACACTGCACACGGTCACACTTCTGCAGTCGTGTGCCCCCCATTGTTGTGCCACTCCGCTCGTGCGTACACTAGGGGGTGGGGCTGGAGGATGGCCTGACCCTGCAATTGATCTCGCCCCCAACACAGTCACCCGATAGTGCCAGTGTATGCTGATGTATGAGCCAGGATGCATCAGGTCAGCATGTGTCACATTCACAGATTTACCTACTGTTTAGGGCACCACAGCATATTTCCCATTCATGGTATTGTAGGGGGGTAAGGGAGAGGGGGGATGGGGGAGGGGCAGATGGCATGTAGGTAAGTCAACAGGGATGTTCTTGTGTAAACTGAACAAAGGATTTTTAGTTGAACTGGTGAGAGGGGTACACTGTACCGTGTAGGCCTTGCAGGGGACATGTGTGGATACTTGCGGAAGAACATGTGATGTGAATGAACATGCAGCATTAATGTATCACACACATCACACACATGCACTTTGGCCGAATGTTTGTGTTACGTTGTAGGCTGGACCAGATGGAGGGAGATCCTCCTCACCTCCCGTAGTCCAGCTGCTAACCCCTACCTTGTTATCTCCCACATGGGTGGATGAGACCCCACAGGAGATGATCAAGTGCACTACAGAGGCTGGCAGCCAGACGGCCCCTTGTAACATGCATTCTCACACTACGGGGGCTGACAGCCAGACGACCCCTTGTAACATGCATTCTCACACTTGTGTAAACTTATGCACACCCACACAAACATATTCATAGCTTGTTTCACTGATTAGCGGTGGGAGTATTGAGAGCCCTTGCCAGCCTTGTATGTACCTACGTGCAACACTTCCGTGCAGATGATGGCCCTAGTGTGCCTACTGCTGCCATAATTATTTGCCATGTAAAGCTGGGTTCCTGTACTTGTGCCAGTACTGCACTAGTGGACCAAGAGAGGGACTAGTCTCGCGTAGCCGACCACTTTCTCGCCTCCATTTTTATTTGATGATGTAATCTAATCAGTCGGGGAGAACAAAAGGGGCATAGGCTGTTCATCAGACCCTTTCTTCCCAACCGATTACATCATCAAATAAAAGTGGAGGGGAGAAATTGGTCGGCTATGCGAGACTAGAGAGGGACATGTCCCGTGTGATGTCGCTATTAGATTGTGAGTTAAAACCAATCACTTTATCAGGGCAGCTGTACAAGGCAGTTCCTGTTGTGCTAATTGATTTATGCAATGCAGGGGACCCTCCACAAGTAGGGGTGCAATCGTACAGGCAGGGGACCCTCCACAAGTAGGGGTGTAATCGTACAGGCAGGGGACCCTCCACAAGTAGGGGTGTAATCGTACAGGCAGGGGACCCTCCACAAGTAGGGGTGCAATCGTGCAGCTGCTATTAGTGCTTCCTCTTTATGTATGTGGGCAGTCCCACAATGTGCAGGGTAGTAAAATTGCTTTTAATACGTACTACATCTTTGTATGTACGTGTGTATGTTGGCATGGCAACAGTGAAGTGAGTAGTCATACATAGGTAACCAGATCCTACCCTCTACCTCACTTGTGTTGCGTAACCACATGCAGAATATTGCCGACAGTTGTGCAATAGTAGTGGCACAGTTATGCAACCCAAGCGATGCAGTCACGGTCTGCACAACACTGGTGATGCATTTGTGCAATGATGGTGATAGTCGTGCAATGATGGTGATAGTCGTGCAATGATGGTGATAGTCGTGCAATGATGGTGATAGTTGTGCAATAATAGTGATGTAGTTGCATCACGATAGTGACACAGAGGATTGGATCTGGTCATGAGGCTTAGCCTGTGGGGAGTTAATTGCTCTGCCAGTCAGTTCTTTCACTGTTTCTGGTTAATTCTTCTTAATTATTATTTGAGACCACAAATTGAAACCAGCCCTAACACCAACATTTACGTATATAATTCTGGCTGTGCTTTATGGTAAAAGCTCTGAGTAATTGGCACATGTCATGATTCTGAGAAGAAACCATTCTTGTGCCACATCTATGAATATGCATTTGTTCATAATTGGAACTGGTCCTTAGAGGTTATACAGTCTCTGGAGGGGATCCCCACTTCTGTATTCACTAATGTTTGTGCTGTGACAATGGAAGTGTTCATAACAATCATAAAAATGCAATTGCTACGCAAACCCATGAATGTGTTGCAGAATGGAGTGCCATTCAGTCACTGTATATTGAAAGAATGTTGGGTTTCCTGGAGAAGAGCCTCAACACATTGTTCTTTGGGCCGGGAATTCCACTCCATCCATCCATCCTTCATATCTCCTTCATGCCTGCATAGCTTGATGAATCTCTTGTGCATAAGAAATATCTATTCCTATACATTAACATAGAAACCCGACTCAAATAGAGGCCGGGCTTGAATAGAGTCCAGGTTGAAATTAGAGCCCTGGGCTTCTATTTGGACATATGGTACATGCGCATCTGTCTGTTACCTGTGCTATCATTCCACTGTCTTCTAAACCACTATGAATAATGAATAATGTATCAGTTTCCTCTTGTTGTACTTGTCGTTTGTGGATGGATGTTCCCTGTGTGTGAGCACACACGTGTGGTTTGTGCTGTAGTGTTCTGTGTGACAGCAGCTGGGGGTACAAGGTGGCTGTGTGTGAGGAGTGGCTTGAGCACATGTGTGTGAGGAGTGGCTTGAGCACATGTGTGTGACAGCTACAAGTACTTTTATAGTATTGCCACAGTACTGAGACCCCCTCCCCCTCCTCCTCCCTCCTCCCCCTCCTCCCCCCTCCTCCCCCCTCCTCCCCCCTCCTCCCCCTACTCCCCCTCATTCCCCCTCCCCCTCCTCCCCCTCCTCCCCCTCATTCCCCCTCCCCCTCCTCCCCCTCCTCCTTCTCCCCCTCTCCCCTCCTCCCCCCTCCTCCCTCCTCCCCCTCCTCCTCCTCCTCCTCCCCCTCCCCCCTCCTCCCCCCTCCCCTTCTGCATGGTCTTTGCAGCTAATTCTTGGTATTGAAGATGACACAAGGAGGGAGGCCAAGCTGGTGAAGATGAATGACATAGTTGGCAATCTCACCCTTCCCCCTGTCTCTTGGCTGAGGCACAGCCTGGCTGTGCATGTGTGAGTAGGAGTGACACCACACACACACACACACACACACACACACACACACACACACACACATACACACACACACACACACACACACACACACACACACACACACACACACACACACACACACACACACACACACACACACACACACACACACACACACACACACAGTGACACACAGTGACACACACACATATGTACATGTACATACCCCACACACACAACATGCCTACTTACTTCAAACACATGGAATGCATCATCAGCGCCATCAATTATCACCAAGTATGCGTTAATCTGTCTGTGTCTGTCTGTCTATGTGTCTGTGTGTGTAGGCGACAATTACTCAACACCCTAATGGATGATATTGACCAGTCCAGTGCTGTCCTGCGGCTCAGACTTGGCCTACCTCCAAAGCTGTTCTCCAAAGGGAAGGAGGCAGAAGAACAATTCCAACAGTCCCAGGACACCCCCATCTCCCCAGGTAGGGCAACCCCTAGTCCCATCGGCCTTCCTTATTTGGGCATCCCACGCCCCCTCCCACCCATCCCCTTCAGTCTACCCCCAAGCAAATGGTATTGATAGGGGGTACACTGTTGCAGTCTCTGATCTGACCTCTAATTGACCCCTGATCAACTGGTGGTAGGCAGGTAAACATGTGTATCAATTTTAAATGCTGTTTATGAGGCCATCATGGGTGGCAAGGGTTGGTTCCAATATCCTTCATGCTGTTGCCAGTGGGGCAGGTGAGGTTATCCACTATGCCCTCCATGTCTGCTAGCCTGCATAAACATACTGTTTTGTGACAAGAACCACTGAATATTCATTATCCTCCCTTCATAGCCTCTCCCTAGTCCCTATTTCCATTCCGACTTCTGGAGGGCGGAATAGAAGTAGGGACCGAGTACGAGGCTGTTCCCTTCATTGGGCCACTTTCTGTATTTCTGTGCACTGTGTGTGTGTGTGTGTGAGAATGTGAAAATGCACTGCCATTGACAGGATATAGTTACAATGTACTGGGTGTATGTAGCCTAGCTTGCTAGACCCTCCTTGTGTGTAAGTGCCTGGAGGCATTGAAGGGAAAGACCTCACTTCAACATGCCCTGGCTCATATTAGAATGGTCTAGCTAGCCAGAATGGCATCATCAAAAGGAGCGTGTGTCTGGTATGCCAACCCCTACCTCTAGTGCAAATGTCAAAGAATGTGAGGTCAGAGCCTCCTCCAACCTATTCATTACACCCCCTCACTTGTCCCTTCATGTGGCCAGAGAAAGCACTGCCCATTGATCAGGTATGCACCCACACTCATTCCATCATTGTGTGAGGAATGTGTGTATGGAGCCCTAGACCCTCTCCTTGTACACATGTCTGGGCTTGAAAAGGTCAGCCTGAAGCATTGTCACCTAATGAGAGGGAATGTGTGGAATGTGGCAGTGGCTGGAGATGGTCTTGGGGAGACAGGAATGGCAGACACACCTCCTGTGCCCCACCCTGTCAGACATGACCTTTCTTCTGTTTAGCTGCCTCACTTCCCCCTCCCTCCCCCCCCTTTGTCTCATCATGACCTTCCATAAAATGAATATTTCGGATTTTGCTTACTTTCATATGGATTGTAACTCTTGTCACAGGTAGGGGGATTGGCAGCATCCTTTGTCATCAATTAAGACAACATTGCTTGTTGCTTATGTCACAACCAGCACTGCACTTCCTTCCTCGCTTCACTGCTCATCCCCTTCCTACTATGTATTCTCCCAACTGAGCCCATCTGAATGCTGGTGCACCACGCAAGATCTTTGTTGTGTGGGCACTCCTTGACTCACCACACATTCCACTGCAGTTCAAAGTGGCAAGAAGAAAGGGGCAAAAGAAGCAGTAAAGGCTAAAGGAGGAGCTGTGGGCAGGAAGTCGTCTGTGGCCAACATAAAAGATGAGGTGGGGATGAATGCCTTTAAACATCACTGTATTGTTGGTGAATGAGGTTGTCGTTGCCTCCATACCCTCCCACTCACTCCCCCTAGCCCTAGCCCACGCACAGCCACGCTAGTGTAGTATGAATGAGACTGTTACTGCCTCCCTCATTGCAGAAGGCAAAAGGTGGAGGAACAGCCACAAGGAAGAAGTCTCGTATGCACTTCACACCTTCCCCGCTAACCGAAGGCAAGGACCAGGAGGTAGGACAGGTGAGCCAGCTTGTGTGCTAGCTCACGTCTGCCTGAAGTGGAAGGTGTGCATCAGAGGGAGTGCTCTGTGTGGTGCATGTCCCCACTGGCGACATATGGGTGGTGTGCTTATGCCATTGTGCAATATGGCCATCATGTTGTGCAATGTGGTGATCATGTTGTGCAATATGGCCATCATATTGTACAATGTGGTGGTCATGTTGTACAAGGTGTTCATCATGTTTTGGGCAATATAGCCATTATGTGTTGTACAATATGGCCATCAGCACAGACTTGAGTTGGTGAATCCCTTAGGCAAACTACAATATGACAGTGATTACTGCTTCTTCGAGAACTTTGTTCAGCTGTCACTGTGTTCAATGACGCACATCATTATGGCAACATGACATCACATGACATTGTGAGTAAAATACAAACAGTGAGGGAATGTGGGAGCTGGTTTAAATCTGTTGTCACTCACCAACGATAGGATCACACGTGCTTCGATCTGTGTGCACACAGATCGAAGCACATGTGATCCTATTGTTCCAATACGTTACTCATGGGATCAAGTGCAACGCACAAATGTCAGTCGGGACTAGAAATGGCGAAATCACTGTATCACTTGAGAGTAAGTTAAGCCAGATCAGTTCCAAAATGGTTTCAGTATGCACATTCTGAAGAAAAGGCATATCTAAGTAGGAAATCGGAAGTAGTGGTGTTTACTGCTAATTGATTTGAGTTGTAACCTAACCCCATCCCCTCTGTTTGTTGATCCTTGCCCCCTAATTACGACCCCCAGCCAGCTGTGTTGGATTACAAGGGTAATGACTCACCCCTAGCCTTTGGAGGCATGCAAGGGGACACCTTTATCAACTTACACAGTTGAAGATTCGCTCCCATTCCAACCTAGGTGGGGAGGTCAATGTGTTGTGTGTGCACATCTGTTGCGGGACAGGACCACCTTTGTGACTTCAATCATAGAGTAGTCTGCTGTAACCTGGTGACCCTGTGACCTTGGATTTACCAGCTGTGGCTTGTAAACACTTAACCAGTACTCTTTGAAGGCATTTGCCTGGGATATATGTATGTAATAATGTGTGTACTGCCGGGATAGGCGGGCCTAGCTTGCTAGCCCCTCTCTTAGAACTCAGGGGAGGTTGCAATGTCAACACCCCTGACCCCTAGCGGACATGTCCACAAGTGGTGGTTGGAAGTTTACATAAAGGTTCAATCTAATGTCATAATGTTGAAACTAGCTCTATCCTCAGGGACTATCCCCTTGTCCCCTCAAGTCTGAGTGAGTGTTACCTGCCCACATGGGAATTGGATTAACCCCAGCCAGGGCCAGCTCAGCAATGAGTATATGAGATTACCAGCCAGACCCTGCTTAATTATTTAGCTATTCATTGACTGGTGGTTGTTCTGTTAATATTAGCACTTATTGGTTTTAGCGGGTGTCTAGGTAGTGATGACAAGGAAACCATGGTGACACGTTGACTTGGATTTCATGTATTTGGAATGTACCACCATTGACAAAATTAATTTTAGCACTTGGTGCAATTATGCTATTGGCTGGCAGCTATGCCTAATGTAGTCTGACACAGCCAGACATCCATTTTTTCTGCCTCTGCCTCTTTGGGTGTACAGTGAAACTAGTCTAAGACAGCCACCTGTGAGGCAGTTATATATTGACCTTATTGTATACGTAAAGAGGTGGCTGCTCTACAGAGGTAGACTGCCATGTTTTAGCGCCATTTTAGTGCTATTTGGGGCCAGGGAGGCTGGCTGTTTTAGACAGGTTGCTGCATTTAAACAGTGGCCATCTTAGACAAGTTATGCTGTAGCACATAACATGCTTGTTGTGAGTGTGTGCAGTCATGGGATGTGTACAAGCAAGATTACATGCGCAAGAGACCTCTGATGAACTCTTGCTACAAGGTGACCGTCCCTTGTAGGATAGCAGGCGTTCCTGAGTCACCTTCGTACCTGCTGTGGCCCATACTCTTGTGTGAGCCACTCCAGCCAGTTTGTCCCCATGTCCAGTAGGGGAGTGGGTGTCATGGGTGGTGGAGTCCCGTAAGCAGGAAGTGCTATGTCAATGTTACTAAAAATAGATTTGCTGACAGGAAGTGCACAACTCCATTGGGATTCAGCCTTATCTGGTGAAATTCTATTGCTTCACTCACTACGTATCTCTGCTGAATCACCTCTGTCTCTTAGTACAGCCGTGTATGTGTGTGTGTGTGTGTGTGTGTGTGCACGTACGTGTGTGTGTGTGTGTGTGTGTGTGTGTATGTACCAACAAAGGATTCCATGAGTTTTATGAGTCAGCACATTCCATGAGAATCACTACCTAGCCTAAGTATGTCCACCATGCTCACATGACACTGAGCGATTAGCTGTCTATAATGTGCCTAGACTTGCTAGTCTGACTGCCTCCTCTCATTACAGAACGGAGAAGGAGGTGTGGTTCAACCTGTCACTCCCAGCACTGCCCTTGATGTAGCATTGGCTGAGACCCGTTACAAGGAGTTGTTTTACGTGAGAGTGCACCACCTTATCACCAACATGGTGGCAGCAATCGGGGATGGAGAAGACACTGACGGGACAGCGTGAGCGTTTACGTAGTGTTGTATTCTGCTATAGTGACCCCTCACAGTTGAAGCTTACTCTGTACACAGGTCCAATTGGTGTGTGTATGTACATATACACTATGTATTATCATCATTGTGTTATGGTGTGTCCCAAATGTTTGCACCTCAGTTGTGCCATTGAAGGCAGACAATGTGTCCAATGTCGAAATGCCCACCGATAACACCATGTGCACGTGTCAGCCATTTGGTACATATGTAATGCACGAAGCTTGTATGGGTTCCTTGAGGTAAAACACCTGTTGTGACTTTCAGTCCGTAGACAGAGGACTACGCTAGACATGCCAACACTTTTGGGCTGTAGAGGAAGCCTGGGTAGCCTTGTTAGGCAATTGGTAGCTACAAGGGGAAAATGTGTCATGTCCTTGAAGGTCTTTCAATATGACTTGCACGCACTTTCACTGTACTTGGCTGCTTCACTGGAGTAATGGCACACCTAGGATAGCTGTTACCATGATTATTGCTGGCACTGCGTCTTCACACTCACTGCAGTGTCGTCATTGCAAGAAAATCGAAATTGTTGAGAAGATAACGTGATTCCACTGTTACCATAGTAGCATGATAATGGTTGTTGCTATGTCATCAACATCATCTCTCACAAAACATTCACACTGTGTCGGGACAGTTTGGGGCAGTCCCAACTGCCCTGATTAGATGGGTGTCCACATGGCATTGGATGTCAGTATACATTTCTATGCAGTGGGGACAGTAGGCACAGCCCCTCATTAGAATTCTGATTCAGGTGTTAAAGAAGGATGCTGCGATGTCATGCACTGTATGCTGCAATGTCATCTTTATAGCGAGACCCATGGGGGGGTCCCATAGCACTATTTATATATATTATTAGTAGTAGTTATTTGCACTATATTTATACAGTTGTACTGTATACAGTTGCACCTGTCTAAGATGGTCACTGTGATAGGCAGCCACCTCTCTAAAACAGCCAGCCCCCCTGGCCCCAAATAGCACTAAACCATTGCAATCTACCTCTGTAGAGCAGCCACCTCTCTGTAAAGGTCAGTTAGACTGGCCCACAGGTGGCTGTCTTAGACAGGTTTCACTGTAAGGAAGGTAGTTTGCCAGTGGGGATTATTCCTGAGGGTCTGAGCAATGCCTTTCCACGTTGCACCAGAGGGTCACAGAGTTGGCTTCCCTTTGTCTCCCTCTGATTGAATTCTTAGCAGTGTGGTATGCATATGAATTATATATAGAAGGGCCACAGATATTAACTACCTGATCAGGTTTTGGGTGATTGCATCACTACCTGCCCAAGCCTATCTTCTATAAATAGTATATAGTATGATTGCATCATGGTTTCGTCATCGCTCGTGGCAGTATTACTTGTATTGTGTAGGGGAGATTGGATGACAGGTACAAGTCAGATGTCCCCACACTATTGTGTGACATGCACAGACACTCACAGTCACATGCTTGTACACGGCACACATTATACGAGTGTACACTGCACACACACACACACACCTTCCTTCCTTCCTTCTACACGCAAGCATACACCAGTCGCGTGCTTGTATGTAGGAATTGCATACATCGCATAGACATACACACACCTTACTCCTGTCACACACACATAAACACTTGTACTTGTACTTGTAATACCACTGCCAAGACTTGGCTACATGGATTCCATGAATGGGGTGAGCCAGCAGGTGGCAACAACACCAGTGGCACCATTGGCTGTGGACACACACACACACACACGCACGCGCACACACACACACACACACTCGCACACGCACATACACACACACACACTCACATACGCATGCACGCACACACACAAACACACAGGTACATTCCCAACACTATGTACAAATGACCTTGGTTCCTCAAAACTGAATGTGTCTGTTGAACTTGTGAATGGATGACCCATTCCACACACATTGCAAAAGGAAACCTTACTCCAGAATAGGAAACACTTTCAGTCTGGGAGACTCAACCGTATTTGGCCCTGGCACCAACTTGCACTCCTGGTGCATGTTTGTGCACGATCCCCTCTTCCTCTTACACTGCTGCCGGTGAGTCAAAAGAGCGCTATTTGACATTGTCCAGGAATGCTTGTCATTGGCTGTTTTTTGGTATGGTGGTTACATATCAAGTGTCTGTGCATATCTATTGCATTGCCTGCCACAAGCTGGCCAGCAATGGGTCACGGATGTGATGCAGTGTCAGGGAATGTGTGTGGTAGGCAGTTAACATGAGAAGTGAAAACAAGTCAAAACCAAAGAGCAAGACTGTCACATTCTTCACATGCATTTTTCCCTTTTTTTATCTGTGTGTGTGTGTGTGTGTGTGTGTGTGTGTGTGTGTGTGTGTGTGTGTTGTGTGTGTGTGTGTGTGCGTGCATGTGTGTGTGTGTGTGTGTGCGTGTGTCATGTACAGTATGATGGGGCTACCCTTCTCCTTGCATGGCAGGTGTATCCATGCTTGGTCTGACTTCCCCTGCCTTGTTCACAGCACACAGGTACACAAGCACATGTGATCCCAAATGCAAACCAAATGCAGTGTAGATGCACCTTCTTCCTGTCATGTGGTTACCCTACACAGAGCTCCACTCTGAATCGTGTCAGCTGTATTGTAAGGTTATGTGATCAAGGAGAACACAACTTTGTGTCTGTGTGTGCGTGCTCAGCTGTATGGGTTGTAGCCAGCCGCAGGTCTAGACCCTCCCCTAACACATACTGGCCACCCACACATATAGCGATGTGGGGGGTCTTGTATGGAGGAGCCTTTTACATGATCACTTCATGTAATGGCCTGTACCTGACTTTTTCTTAGCACTTTCACACATGCACATGCACTATGTGATTAGTGATATATTTTGTATCTTATTGATCTCATGCCATTGACACTGAACTGACTGCAATTTATCATTCATTCATTGATTCATTCAGAAATGAACAGTAAGGGAGCTGTATTCCAACAAGACACATGAGCAAAATAAATAGACACAAATTGAGGAGTCTTTCCGTTCAAAACGCATGCAATGAAACATTAACAGACATGAACAAGATACAGGATAAAAAGTGAGTGAGGGTAGTAGACAGTGAAATTCAGCGTCACAATTTGATGTCAGTAAAAGAATGTACATTGGTTGAGTATTCAGTGAAGCAGTGTCAGATGCACTCAATGCTTGAGCAACAAGTTATGCCACCTCTTCGTTGTTGTCCAGTAGGTAGGAGTAACTGCCGCTCTCAAAGGGGAAGGTCATTTCTTCTTTTAACGTCTCCGCTAGTTCTTCTCTGAACTTCTCGGGGATGCTTGCACCGCTTGCCCGCTTGCAGAAAGAAATGTCAGTGACGCTTAAGTGCATGTTGTCCAGTTGGTCAATAACCTGTTGGTTGCTCTCTCCCTCTTGCCGTTGTGTCCTTGTGGAGGCAGCACAGCGCTGTACACGAACCACCCAGCGAGCGGCGAGGAAGGCTGCGCGAAGCTTGGTCCTGAGGGTCTGAGCTCGGTTAGATGGCACCATCTTTCTTCCAAGAATCCTGAGTAGGAAAGAACAAGAGAATGCTCAACACTTCGTTCCCATTACAGTCTCTATAGTCTAAAGTTTCTTATCATCACACCCCTCTCTATGGCGTTCTATTGTAAACAGGTCATTCCACAGATAGCACCACTCACCATGGGTGGCTGAGGGCCTGTTGGGCACTGAGTCTGCGGGAAGGGTCCAGTGTCATCAGGCTGGACACAAAGTGCTTGGCCTCGGCGGAAATGTTGTCCCAGTAGGGGGACTCAAAGTAGTATTTGCCCTTCCGTGAGCACTCCATCAACTCCTCGTTGTCCTCAAAGTTGAATGGAGGGTAGCCAACCAGTAGGATGTAGGCAATGACGCCCAGTGACCAGAGATCGCACTTGGAGTTGTATGGGACACGGTTGACGACTTCCGGAGCTGCGTAGCCCAGAGTGCCAGATGGTTGTGTCATCAGCTTGTCGCCAGGTACGTCTGCAATTCCAAAGTCAATCACGATGACTCGGGACTTCTCTGACTTGTCGGAGAAGAGGATGTTCTCTGGTTTGAGGTCTCTGTGCACAACGCCATTGGCGTGCATGTATGCGACGGCCTGAAGGAGCTGAAGCATGATGCTTCGGGCTTCGTCCTCTGAAAACTCTCCTTTCTCTTCAATTCTCTCATACATTTCTCCACCGCCAATGCTGAAGGAAGAAAGGGGGATGTCGGGTCAGTCACTGGCCGGTAGCAGCTGGTCAGGACAGTGAGTGCGTGTGAGCTAAGCTCAAAGGAACTTACTATTCTAGAATCATGTACACGTAGTTGGCATCCTCAAAGGTGTCAATCAAGGAGATGATGTTCTCGTGGTGAGACCTTCAAGTGGAGAAGAGCAGAACAAATAAATACACTTATTCAGTAGTTAACTTAGTACGGTTTATCTCAGCGCGCGCTCTAAGCTGGATATCAACTTACTTCCTTAAGGCCTCAATCTCGCTCTCGATAGAGAGTTTGTGCCTCTGCATCAGTCTCTTGTCTACGACCTTGACGGCCACGTACTCTGACGTGTTCAAGTCCTCGGCGAGGTACACCACGGAGAAAGCGCCCTTGCCGACTTCCTTGCGGAGTCGGTAGCGGTCGTACAGGCGCTGGTCAAATCGGGGACGGGTGTTCTTGCATTTGCGCTTCAAAGCAGCGAGTCTTCCACTCATGGTGATGAAGTTACCAGTATACAAGTCAATTTTAACTGTTACAGTGATCGTTTTGGACTGCTACTCTCAGAGCCAGCTCCTCTTTTATAGGAGTCCGCATGGAGGGGCTTCACCATTTCCTATTCCCGCGTACCATGATGTTATTCATTGTCACGTACCCCACTAGGTAATGAATGATATTCATCGGTACCGGTATAATGATATTCATTATCACCTAACCTCTTGTCCCACGGGATGTGGCGAGTGGCATGCCCATGGGGGAATTCGCATATATTTATGGAGTGATATTTATTGTCCTGCTACCATGGTAGCTAGCGCATAGCCACCAAGCATGGATACTTTGTTTTCTGTGAATAAACATTGTTATCGCTAAGATGCAATCTCCTCAATGGAGCCAATGCTGCATCTGCAGGTGGCAATGACTGCGTTTCTCAGTACTGTGTCTAGGGTATCTGTGCTTGAGTGGAAGAGCCATCATAACTATGGCTCCAGCCAGCTGCTATCAACATCTTGTAGTGATGTAGGTGTGTCAGTGACCGACGCCATATGGCAGCTAAGATCCATTCACTGCTGCTTAACCAACCATTGCAGCGTCTTCCATGTGGCATGCAAGTGATAGACAACCAGTAGGCAATGCCTGTGATGGCCATGGTGGGACAGCATGTCTTTCTCACTATGTACTGTACAAGACTGTGTTAACCATAGACACTCATCTTGGTGGTATAGCCTGATAAGCATCATAAAATTGCATGTTTGGTTGATGTGGCGCCCAGCAATATGACTACTGTGGAAGCCTTAGCGCCATACTGACGTGCAGCTGGGGAGGTAGGTTGTGTGCGGCTGTAGTATGACATACTAGCACACACCATGCATGCGGCACTGTCATTCACACACACGTAGCACGCACATCTTGCTAAGACATGCCTCTAGTACACATTCACGCCCACACGCTCCCTCACGCATACGCACGCTGCGTGTTTGTGTGGAGTTCTGTCTGTGTGCGTGCATTGTTACTGTAAGGCTGTTCCAGGATGTCCATGAGGCACTGATGTGGTCAACAGATGAGTGAAAATTGAAAAGATTGCTACAACTACTGCAGTAGGAGATGGAATAGGGACCACACTGTCACTAGTCATACTTCCCGTTCTGTCTGAATAGTGGTTATCATTGTAAAGGAAGTATTGTGTATGCTGATAATGGTGTGGAGTGACAGTAGCCGTTAATATGTGATATTAGTTAAAGTGTGGTAAGGATGATCACATCGCCTCTGTCCCTGACTTCCCATCCCAAGAACAGGGAGAGGTTTGTGGAAGTGTGGGCATGCACATGGGGTATGTGGTTGGTGGTGGGAACTGAAGGTAGCTACCGTTTTATAACTAGTGGAGATAGGAGCCGGTATTGTGTGAGGTAACAGCTACTCGAGACTAGGCTCGCGTCTCACTGTCTTGTCAAGGCATGGTTCAATGGTTTTGATAAGTGTATGTACACGTGTGTGTGTGTGTGTGTGTGTGTGTGTGTGTGTGTGTGTGTGTGTGTGTGTGTGTGTGTGTGTGTGTGTGTGTGTGTGTGTGTGTGTGTGTGTGTGTGTGTCAAGATCACAAATGAGTACCAGATTGTTCAACGAGATTTGACAATAATTTGCTCCCCCATAGTACTGGGGGTCGTGTAACCGAATCAGTGGCAGCTGGAAAAAAGGAAGGAAGTAAAGTGTGTGTGTGTCTCTATACATGTATTCACACGCATGTGTGCGTGTGTGTGTGTCCCTATACATGTATGTGCGCGCATGTGTGCATGTGTGTGTGTCCCTATACATGTATGTGCGCGCATGTGTGCGTGTGTGTGTGTCCCTATACATGTATGTGCGCGCATGTGTGCATGTGTGTGTGTCCCTATACATGTATGTGTGTGTGTGTGTGCGTGTGTGTGTGTGTGTCCCTATACATGTATGTGCATGCATGTGTGTGTGTGTGTGTGTGTGTGTCCTGTACTGTGTACACATGTGTATATACATGCACAGAAAGTTGATTGCCCCCCAAAAGTAATTCTGCCTATGTTATTAATGGGGTGTGATATGACCCCGTAAACCACAGCCACATACTTCTGCACAATTATCCTGCTATTCATGTAGCCAGCCACTCTGCCCCAGTTGGCCTTGCATCATCCTGTTGATGCCTCCTGCTCCAGCACCATCACATGACACCTGAGACCCACCTGGAGTCATGCCTGTACAGTGACAATAATTGACCTGCCCTCATTCCATTCACTGCCAGGTGCACTGTGACCCAGTGATGTCAACCACCTTACGTAACTCCCATTGGACCACGTTTCTGTACTTGCATGTGTCCTCTTTACCACTGCATGTCGCACTATCAACCCACTCCCGCTGGCATCTGAGTATGTGCATATCTGGTAGTGGAGCTGTTGTACGAGCAAGCTGGTTTGGAAGGACTTACATAGTCATGTTTGGACACAAAGGTCTTTGTGAGCTGAAATGCGTAGTTTTAAAAGCTGAGATAAAAGCTTTGGGATACATTGGTATGCGTGTATGACCATATTTGGTGGCTGAGTCATCACATGAGCAGGCAGACTGCAAGGAAATCACATAGCTTGATCACGTTTCGGTCATGTTAGTTTTAAGAGCTGTGAATTCACAAAACTGAGATAAAGGCTTGCGTCCAATGACTACACAGTGCACAGACGGTGCACAATGAAGGTTCACTATGTGCGTCACAAATCACCTGCAATCCTTAGACGTGTAGCAATAACCCTTCTCACATTTATGTGTCGTGGAAGTGTGGTGTGGAGGGAGGAGGGGACACGTGCAGGGGAGGTGTAGTGGGGTGTGGGTGTTACGTGAAGTGCAGTGTGATGGCAGAGGGGAGTCAATGTTTGTATAGTGGGGACATCTGAGATGAACTTCAGAAGGGCACAAGGCAAGTGTTACCAAACCTTGTAGACTTCCATACATTGTTTGCATGTATACATAATCCCCTCTCATCAGCTCTTCCAGGAACAGCTGAAATGTGCCAGCTCAGCAGTTTAATATAATTGTTATAGTCTACACTAAGAGTAATACTAACTAATATAAAATGGTGCAGTTGTATCTGAGGTGCCGAGTTGACAGTTCTCATGACTTTCACTGTGTGAAGAAACAATTCCCCTTCTCCTGTGGTCTGTGAACATGCAGACTGACAGACTTGTTACACCTCAGTGCTCCATTGCATGATACAGAGGGGGGACTTTTCTTCCGCTCTCCCTAGCAGACTGTGTGTGAAGTGTGCGATGTTTGATGCATGCATATGCACAGGGGGAGGAAGAGGGAAGGGGGAGGGGTGTCCCCTGCAACCTGTATGTGCTGAGCCAACAACCAACAAGGAATCCCCCATTACAAATATGATTGAAGTCTGTCAAATGCAGGATGACTGTCTGTCTGCCCACAACTAGCAATTGCCATAGTGAAGCACATGTTCTGGTGGTAATGCCATGAGTGAAGTCAGCTGTATGTCCTATAAGCTGACCAGAACACCTGTAGCTTACACAAGCTCCATGTACAAAGTCCATATTTG
>OZ025876.1:339121-374121 GCA_964019415.1 Ianthella basta
CACAGTTCACACAAGAGCTAGCTCTCGACTGTGTCACTGGTGCCAATCACCTCGTGTGTGTGTGTTGTGTGTGTGTGTGTGTGTGTGTGTGTGTGTGTGTGTGTGTGTGTGTGTGTGTGTGTGTGTGTGTGTGTGTGTGTGTGTGTGTGTGTGTGTGACACCACCCCACCTGTCCCCCCTCCTGTCCCCTGTCCCCCCTGCCCCCCCTGTCTCATCTGTCCCCCCTGTTCCCCCTGTCCCATCTATCCCCCGTTTGCCCTCTCCCACACTCCACCATCCACTAGCCACTCCTCACATATTCAGTGGTCTGGTACACCCACCTCTTTAGCAATCTTTGGGGAAAACACTGGTGTGTGTGTGTGTGTGTGTGTGTGTGTGTGTGTGTGTGTGTGTGTGTGTGTGCTTGTGTGTGTGTGTGTGTGTGTGTGTGTGTGTGTGTGTGTGTGTGTGTGTGTGTGTGTGTGTGTGTGTGTGTGTGTGTGTGTGTGTGTGTGTGTGTGTGTGTGTGTGTCTTGTATGTAGTCACACACTTGCTGTTGCTACTTATACTCCGCTAGACAAGTTGTCACTATTGTCTGTCATCTGTCACCTGTTCAGGGTGTGTCAAAAAGAGGCATCCCTGACTCTAAAGGACCTGACAAGAAGCGTTCCAAGGTGGAGGGCAAAGAGGAGGAAGGGGCAGAACAGCTCATTGCAGAAGTGGACTCTGGAGCTTCTGCAGTCCAGCTCATTGGAGCAGCCTGCAAGTTCCACAAACCAGGTGGGCAGAGGGAGGGGGGATGGAGGAGGGGAGGGAAGGGAGGGGAGGGGAGGGGAGGGGAGGGGAGGGGAGGGAGGGAAGGGAGGGGGAGGAGGAGGGGAGGGGAGGGGAAGGAGGGAAGGGGAGGGGAAGGAGGGGAGGGGAGGGAGGGAAGGGGAGGGGAAGGAGGGGAGGGGAGGGAGGGAAGGGGAGGGGAAGGAGGGGAGGGGAGGGGAGGGAGGGGGAGAGAATTTTCAGCTAATCACAGGAATAGTGTTTGAGATTGTTCCAGAAGTGAGTTGCTGTAATCAGGGCAATGATGACATGAGTAGACAGCTTTCAAGGTGGAACAAGATTGTTTAAGACCTGCTTATATAAAGTTAGTGATCTTCCTTGAGGTTCCATCCACTGGAATCCATCAGCAGGCCTCTGAAGGGTTGGGCAGAATTGCAGCACCGTTTGCTGTAGTCGCTGAATACATGTTGGTGTGCCAAGTATTGTCCAGTGGTGTGTGCTGTCCATTGATTGATGCGCTGTGTCCCACTTGTGTTCCTTCGCTAGGAGAGAACTACCTTACTGAGGGGTATGTGGTGACTCCAAAGACAATGGACTTACTGCAGCAGCACTTGAAGGAGACTGGAGGCATGGTGTGTGTGGGGGGGAGGGTGGGGGATGTTTGGGGTGTGTGGGGGGGAGGGTGGGGGATGTTTGGGGTGTGTGGGGGGGAGGGTGGGGGATGTTTGGTGTGTGTGGGGGGGAGGGTGGGGGATGTTTGGGGTGTGTGGGGGGGAGGGTGGGGGATGTTTGGGGTGTGTGGGGGGGAGGGTGGGGGATGTTTGGGGTGTGTGGGGGGGAAGGTGGGGGATGTTTGGGGTGTGTGCTTTTGTGTGTGAGGGAGACAACTCCTTTGTCAGTTGTGAGTCCTTCCCCTCTCTCCCCTCCCCCCCTCCATCAGGTGGTCACTAGGTTCCCACCAGAACCAAACGGTATCCTTCACATAGGACATGCCAAGGCCATCAACTTCAACTTCGGCTACGCCAAGGTTCCGCCCACTCAGTGCAACTGCTGCATGTACTTTGTCTTGCTACCATAGTAACATGTTGTGGCATGTTGCCATGGTGATGTAGTATCACACCCCCTTGTCTCCTCCACAGGCCCACAATGGCATCACCTACCTCAGGTATGACGACACCAACCCGGAGAAGGAGGAGGAAAGGTTCTTCAGAGGCATCAGGGAGATGGTGGAGTGGCTGGGTAAGGAGGGGGGAGGGGAGGGGCTGGGCAAGGGTAGGGGCTGGGCAAGGGGAGGGGCTGGGTGAAGGGGAGGGGCTGGGTGGGAGGTGTGTCAGATAAACAACTCTTGTTCTTCCCTTTGCGACACAGGCTTCGAGCCGTACAAGGTCAACCACTCGTCGGACTGCTTCCAGCGGCTGCATGATCTGGCAGTGGAGTTGATCAGGAGGTGGGTGTGGCCATCAGGGGTGGGTGTGTCCTACTACTTGGTGTATAGTTCAGCATTTATTTAATCAAAAGTATGTGTGTGTGTCTGTGTGCGCAGGGGCAAGGCATACGTTTGTCATCAGACATATGATGAGGTGAAGGGGCAGAACCTTCCTCCCAGTCCGTGGAGGGACCGTCCCATAGAGGAGTCACTAACTCTGTTTGATGTGAGTTGGGCTGTGTGGGTGCATGTGTGTGTAAGAGGGTTGCTTTAACATAAAATCTTTATTTTCACTGACAGGACATGACAAAAGGGAAGATTGATGAAGGCAAGGTACGAGTGTGTGTGTGTGTGTGTGTGTGTGTGTGTGTGTGTGTGTGTGTGTGTGTGTGTGTGTGTGTGTGTGTGTGTGTGTGTGTGTGTGTGTGCGTGATGTGATGTGAAACCTGTTTTTGTGTATATGTTACCACCTCCTTGGCTCTGATTTCCATTCCCAACAGGCTACACTGAGAATGAAAACGGTGATGGACGATGGTAAGATGGACCCTGTAGCATATCGTATCAAGTTCGTCCCTCACCCAAACAGCAAGGAGGCTTGGTGTGTTTACCCCACCTACGACTACACTCACTGCCTGTGTGACTCCTTTGAGAACATCACACATTCACTGTGTACCAAGGAGTTCCAAAATAGGTATGAGAATGGGGATGCAAGTGGGAATTGGAAATAGAAAGGAGTCAAATTGTGTGTGTGTGAGGCTGTCACAATCGGTAGGATTGATCTGATGGGGATTGTAACTGCGTACTGTACATACTCTGAACGTACTTGCCTCCTCAGTTGGTTCTGTACTGGATAGCTGTTGAATTCACCTCTCTGACCTCCCCTCTCCCTCCCCTTCCCTCCCTCTCCCCTCGTCCTTCCTCCCTTACCCTCCCCTCCCCTCCCATCCCCCTCACCTGCTATTCTCTTCCCTTGCCCACCCTCCCTGCCCCTCCCCCTGCCCCTCCCCCTACCCCTCCCCAGACGCTCCTCCTACTACTGGCTGTGCAATGCCCTTGACCTCTACTGCCCCGTCCAGTGGGAGTACGCCAGACTCAACCTCCACTACACTGTGGTCTCCAAGCGAAAGATACAGAAACTGATTGACAAGGGAATTGTTCGGTGAGAGTGCCTCGTGATGGGTGACATGTTACCAAAAGGGAGGGAACTGTAGGAACAGAGTAATCTTGTCTCCAGACCCCTCCATGTGCTCCGGAAGGGTTGGCAATGAGACTTGCAGCCAATGGGCCTTTAGTAGAGCAGTTAGTTGTGCTTGGGATGTTGTGGTAAGGTAAGGTAGATTTGATAGATGCTGGAGTTTGGGTGTTGGACTTGTTGTGGAGCCCCGGTAGACAAGGGAGATGTCGCTGTATTGCACACTCTATTGCGTGTCTATTGCTGACTGGTCCATGTGATGATTCCATAGTTCACCTGACACTCACTGGAGCAGTGCTCCTGTCATTGAGTGACGAGGTATATCGCCCCTAGCTGATGGACCACCCCACCTGCTTGTAGCAGCTACCTGGACTACATTGGTGGCTGTACTTGTACGTATACACTCACCTCCTTTCTCGCCATCTTCTCCTCCATCTGCCTCCTCTCCTCTCCCCATGGCCTCCTTCATCTCTCTGCTGCTCTCTGCAGGGACTGGGATGACCCTAGGCTGTACACCCTGTCAGCACTGAGACGAAGGGGTTTTCCTCCTACTGCCATTAACAAGTTCTGTGCCAAAGTGGGTGTGACCATGGCCCAGACAGTGCTTCACCCGGACCTCCTCGATGCCTGCGTTAGAGACGAACTCAACAACACAGCAACCAGGTGGGTGGGGCACTTTGGTACACTCGGTGGGCGTGTTCAATTGTGATCTGTATGTAGAGTGGTAGGTGGGATGAGGTGAAGGGACCACTGTGGTGTAGTGTCCTTTGAGAGCTGTACTGAGTGTTAACACCACTCCTCTTCCTATAGGGTCATGGCAGTGCTGGACCCGCTGAAAGTCGTCATCACCAACTTCCCCTTCTCAGACGTGAGTCTTCTGCTTGTGTCTGTGGAAGATAATTGTGTTGGGTGGGATCACATACAGCACATGTCTACATGACATGTTTCGTGCTAGCCCCACTTCCTTAAACATGGCAGAAGCCCCATCCCTGCCCCTCCCCTTCCCCTCCCTTCTCCTCTCCTCCCCTCCACAGGCGGTTGACATTGAGGTGCCCAACATTCCTAATGATGCCAGTAAAGGAGTCCACAAAGTGCCCTTTGACCGTGTTATGTATATTGACCAATCAGATTTCAGGGAGGTGAGTGCCGTATCCATGGGAACGACTGTAGACCACAAGTGCAGTGGCTGGCAACATGGTGGCTGGGTGACAGTCTGTCATGTCTGTGTCGCTGCCTGTGGGTGGACACTGTGTATTCAGTGTCTCTATGTGTCTGTCTGTGAGACCGTCTGTGTTATGTCTGCAGGATATCCCCTCAGGCTACAGACGTCTGGCCCCTGGACAGCCGGTTGGGCTGAGACATGCAGGGTATTCAATTGATGTGCAGAAAGTGACTAAGGTGGGCAGATTAGTGTTACAGACATTTTGGGTTGGTTATCCACACCGGTAATCAGCAACTGGAGTCGCCTGCATGAATGCATCTGTCTTGTTTGGTGGTCTGATAATTAGGATCCTTCTGGTAAGGTGACCGAGGTGGAGGTGACCTGTACCAAGAGTGGTGAGCTGCAGGCCAAGCCAAAGGCCTTCATCCACTGGGTCTCCCACCCACTGCCTTGTGTGGTCCGCATCTACGACAGGCTGTAAGCAGAGAACAAGCGCACACACACGCACACACACACACAAGCACACGCACTCATGCACACTGCTCATGTGCCACCATTGATGCCACTATGGTGCAGGTTTATGCACAAGAACCCTGAGGACCCCAATGAGGTGCCCGGTGGATTTGTCACTGACTGCAACAAAGTAGGAACACACACACATACATAGTGCACCAACAGACACCACTCCATAGTACAACCGCACCTCACTGAGTCTCCTATTGTCCTTGACTTCCTCCTCCCTTGCCTTCACTCACTCTCTCCATTCCCTTTCCACCCTGCCATCCCATCCCTTCTCCTCCCCTTCCTCCCCCTCCCTTCTCCACCCTTCCCTCCCCCTCCCTTCTCCCTTCCCTCCCCTCCCCCTTCTTTCCCCTCCCTTCTCCTCCCCTCCAGGACTCCCTCAAGACTGTCTCTACTGCTTTGGTGGATGTCACAGCCAGAGGTGCCCCACACCTAACTGTCTACCAGTTTGAGAGAATTGGCTACTTCTGTGTCGACTTTGACAGCAGTGAGGACAAGGTGAGAGGAGAAGACGGCTATGTAGTCGTTGTCCTACATGGGCCAACAACATAGAACAGTGCTTCAGGAAAGATTGAATGAGCAATACTGCAGCTTCAGGAATGGGGGGTGAGGGGCACAGGACGTTTCGGCTCCAGAGCCTTTTTCAACTGCTTACAGCCAGAGGACAGCCGAAACGTCCTGCGCCCCTCACCCCCCTTCTTGAAGCTGCAGTATTGCTCATTCCATCTTTTCTTAATCTACAAAGGCAGCTATGAGCCTCTGTAAAACCAAATCATAGAACAATGCTCTTGGACTGACAGTCCATGGTTATGTGTGTGTATGACATGAGTTAGTTGTGTTTTGTTTCATCTCTTCAGTTGGTGTTCAACAAGACCATTGGACTGAAGGAAGACTCGGGGAAGAATGTTAGCTGATCAATAACATGCATAGGACAATGTCTTCAATCATATTTTAGCCGTTACAGCAATCTCTGCCTCGGCAATTGCAATAATGTGCCACGTATTATACGCGTGTGCATGTGCGAAAGGACAATCCGGCAATATGATTGGTCCACGTAGTCACGTGATACTGAAAGTCAAAGAAGATGAGTCTACAGTGGATGGCCGTGGCGTCTCTGCTTTATGCAGAGATTGCCGTTACCTTTTTAATGTGTCTGGGCTTCATTCAGCCATGGATGTATGTTGTGTCGGTCTGCGGTGCTTTGGGTGTGAAAGTGTCCCCTTTTGCATGGTGATTCTCGTTTAGTTTGTTGTTTCTTTCTCCCTGTCAGATGGAAGAAAATCTTTGGAGTGTTCAAGGTGTTGGAGGGGATAAAGTCATACTTGAACATCGTATACTTCGCTTTGTTGGGTATTCTGATCCTGTTGTTCCTTGGTAAGTAAAACCTACCGTCTGTAAACTCGGAAGACTGTTTGTAATGTCACGTGATCTCACGTGACTCCAGATTCTCTACGTGAAATGTACAAGTTCCGAGATGCTGATCGCGAGTTGCAACACGAGCAAGAGTTGAACCGCCACATGAAGGAGTTCCGAGCACAGAGGAACTTCTACATTGCGGGTTTTACCCTCTTCTTGTTCATGTGAGTGGCGCTTCTGTGAACGCACCAACTGCATCAACATAATGACGTGATCTCTCCTAGCGTGTGTGTGTGTCCGTCTGTTGCAGAGTGATTCGCCGTCTGGCGACACTCATCTCCAGAGTGGCACGGCTTGAGGCCTCTAACAGTGCTCTGGAGAGCCAGGCTCGTGGACAGAGTGACCAGCTGCTCCAGAGGATGAGTAAAGAGACTGCAGGAGACGACCAGGGCAAGGGGAAGAAGGTGAGTGGGGGAAGGGGGGAGAGAGGGTAAATTGTACCTTACCCGTTACCCTGTGTTCAGGATGGTGCGAAGAAGACTGTCACTGAGACACAGACGCAGGGGCCCACTCAGGCTGAGTACGATGACTTGAAGAGAGGTTAGTTGATGGAATCAGCTTTGTGCATGAATGATTGCATCACTGCATATATGTGTGTGTGCTTGTGTGTGTGTGTGTGTGTGTGTGTGTGTGCTTGTGCACACGTGTGTGTATTGAGAGATATACCAATAATGATTTTTGTATTGCATCAGGCCAGGGACATGTATTATTGTGTTATGAGTCAGAGTACAGATGGCTTGTGCCACACATCAGTGACTAACGTGTACCAAGCCACTGTACCAGTGAGGTGTGTAGTGAGATGATGAATGATGTCTTTTCCATGTGCAGAGCTGGAGATAACCCAGAAGGACCTGGCCGCTATGAAGAAGCAAGCAGAGGCCACTGCAGCAGAGTATGACAGAGTCTCGGCAGAGTGCCAGAAATTACAGGTGCACACACACACACACACACACACACACACACACACACACACACACACACACACACACACACACACATGCACACACCACACATGCACGCACACTGGCATGCAAACACATGCACGCACACACACACACACACACACACACACACACACAAACACACACACACATGAGTGGAATGGAAGCTGAAGGTAAAGTTTATTGCTGTGTTCAGCCTTTGGTACCCTATTCTAGCTCACCCCTCCCCCCTCCCCCCCACACAGCAAACACATGAAGGGAAGGGGAACAAGAAGGACCAGTGAACTGGCTGGTCTAACTCAACTGCTCCTGGTCTACTCAACTAGCTCAATAAATGCATGGCTGAAGCTTTCTAGTTAGCACTTTCTTTGTTGTCAACTCTGCACACACACACACTCACACACACTCTGTAGTTCTGTTCAACTCTAGTGCCTGCCTGCAATAGATTGTGCTGCTCTTGCATGTCTGCAGCAATCATTGATGCTGTCCATTTGCAGTTTTTGCATCAACTTACTGTGACTGCACGCACTGTGGTTTACTTCAGAAAGAGTTGGTTCTCCAATACCAGCCTCACAACAGGGTTGAAAACCTTGCTGACGTTCTGACCAGATGCTCTGGTCTTCTTCAGGGCGAAGATGCATGTGGTTTAATTGCTGTAATTGCTTCTTAATTGAACATTTCATATTAAATTACAAGGTCTCTGCACAGGGGGCTATAGAGACAGCTAGCTGTGTTAAATGCAAGCAGTTGGTAAAACTATGCTAGAAAAGATAAATAATTCTGGTCAGCTTAAATAAAATTAACATAGTAATAGTTATATACTTTATAGTTACAATGTTTCAGGTTCCATTACAATGAATCCAAATTTGAACTCTGTTGGTTGGCCATAATGAGGGGAACTTGCACTTGCATTGGGGAAGTTCCCCCAATTAAAAACAGGCTGGTCCTGAAGAAATGGCAGGTGGATCAAGTTAGCATGAATGTATAACATACCAGTCAGCTAGCAGTTTAATACAGAATCAACCCTATACTAACTACATAAAATAATACAGTTGTATGTACAGTGCCCAGCTGGTGTATTACGTGACCCATCTGCCCATGAACAAACACTCCAGTGTGCACAGTGTACACGATAAATGAACAAATAAATGAACAATTATTTGTCTTTTAATAATACATTCATAAGGTCACAAATACAGTAGTGAATGTACATGAGTGCACAGGTCTATCACTGGATAGGAGTGCAATGCATATATAATGAATTATTTGTCTTGAAACAATAATTTGAAAATTTTTCTTATATTATTATTCTCTGTAGAAAAGTACAATCACGGTGATGATATTCGTAAAACAAATTATACTATAAATTGTCTTCTAAGTTGGTATGGCCTATAATAAAGAAGAAATTAACAATAATAGTATAGAAAAATGACCATTTGAAAATAAAGGATTCTCAGAGTGAACGAATGTGAGTATTGGTCTATCTCGTGATGATGTACATTGTATGATGTCACAACATGTAGTGTATGATGTCACAACTGAAGGATGTAAACTTTAACTGAAACCAAATGTAGTGTTCTGAAAATCCAAGTTTGGCAGGTACTAATTTTTAGTGATTTTCAATTTTTTGTCTGAAAAAATTGCAACTGGTGTACCACAAATTTCTGTAGTACAAGTTTTCGTGAGTTCACACTACAGTGAAACCTGCCTAGCCACCTGTGGGCCAGTTCTAATGACCTTTATTACAGAGAGGTGGCTGCTCTACAGAGGTAGACTGCAATGCTTTGGTGCTATTTGGGGCCAGAGAGGCTGGCTGTTGTAGAGAGGTGGCTGCCTATAACACAGTAACTAACCATCTTATATAGGTTCTACTGTATTCGTAAAATTTGCTAAAACTGATACCTGCTAAAATCAGTATCCCTAAGTTAGGCACCCTATAGTGTACATACACATGACTGTGTACATGTTCAGTTCCCGCACACGTCACCCACTGTACCTGGTGTGTTGGGCCATTGCATGCCTCTGATACCATCTTCTGAGCCGAGCTGTAGTCTGTCACCTGTTTATGTAAGTGAGTGACAAGTGACGTGTATCACTAGTTGACAAGTGTCAGTACTATATGGTGACACTGACCTTGGTGTCATAGCAACCACCAAACTCGGGGTGGGGCAGCAGGTCGCCACGGCTACAGATAGCATTCATTGGGTTATCATCGCCATAGGGATCAGTTTGATATTCTACACCACAAACAGGTGCATTGGGTTACCATGGCAACACACCACACCCACACAAGTAAACAAGCTTGCGTGACCTGTGAGTGTGAACTAGACCCACAAACACACACACATACTTACCATTGTATCTCATGATCTGCTTGAACGTGTCCATATTGGTTACCTGTGTTGAGGTGTACACACACACACACTATAGGGTTACGACGCACCATAGTGTACAGCATAGGAGTACACTGAATGTGGGATTGTGTGTGCACGTGTGTGTGTGTGTGTGTGTGTGTGTGTGTGTGTGTGTGTGTGCATGTGTGTGTGTGTATGTGTGTGTGTGTGTGTGTGTGTGTGTGTGTGTGTGTGTGTGTGTGTGTGTGTGTGTGTGTGTGTGTGTGTGTGTGTGTGTGTGCATGCGTGTGTGTGTGTGTGCGTGCGTGTGTGTGTGCGTGTGTGTGCGTGTGTGTGTGTGTGTGTGTGTGTGTGTGTGTGTGTCTGTGTGCGTGTGTGTCTGTGTGTGTGTGTGTGTGTGTGTGTGCATGACATGCATCGTTGACCAATTCAATGAGAATGCAAAATGTGTCTAAAATGTGCCCCTGTGGTACACACACACAAGGAGGCTAGCTTATAGCTAAAATGCCAGTCAACATCCTCCCCTCCCTCCCCTCCCCAGCCATGGTTATCCCAGCTTTGCCCTTCGACTTCACCTGGGTGGACCCCCTCTACTGCCTAATCTGCTAATAAAGTGCACATGTTTCCTGTTTGACATGTTGGGACAATGTACAGGAAGAACACTTCATCTCTTATAACTATTCTACACAACACATGATGTCACACAACACATGATGTCACACAGTACAGCTATTGCAACAGTTCCAGGGAAAGTGAGGACAGCAGTCAAATGGGGAGAACTGATAATGAATAAGGTTGATTTCATGAGAATAGGAAGAGGTTCACAAAGGCCACTGTCTGATGACTTCAGCCCAAATAAGGGCATAGTCTCACATCACAGCTAGCTGAACAATGCCCCTTCTTTTGTACCTTACAGCACCTTCTGCACTTTCACAACTAATTAGTTGACCCCACATCCCCAACCAGAAGGTGAACAGGAAGGTGAAGAAGGAAATCTGCCAACTTCTTGGAAGATACCCTACAAGTTTGTTCCAGATACATGAATGGTTTACTTAGCAACTAAAGATAGGTGTACAGATATGGCAGTCATGGCAACCCAATGTCTGATGATTTGCATAGGGGTGGTAGGATAAATGGATAAAAAGGATGTTTGTATAAGGGTTGCATGATGAAGGAAAATGATGCCAGGCAAAGAGGTGCACAGTCAGGAACATGGAAGTCACAAAGTTCACTGGAACTGTGAGCTGCTTGTAATTGAGTACACGCACGCACAATTCTTTTTAGGGTAGTACTACGAAAGGACTGGGAAGTGCACAGTGTGCGCGCATGTGTGTGTGTGTGTGTGTGTGTGTGTGTGTGTGTGCGCGCGTGTGTGCGTGCATGTGTGCATGTGTGTGTGTGATGAGCATGTTCCTATTTATGCCAAATGTTGTGTTTGCAGTGTGTTGCCTCACTCCCTACCTCCCCCACCAGTGCACACACCTTCCCCTGGTCCCGTCTGAAGATCTTTGCCCTTGGTGCAAGGTCATGGGTTGCAGACGGACCAATCTTCTTCACTAGCTCAGGATACCCACTGATGGTGAAGACGTCCTCGTAGAAAGGAACGTTGTACGAGGCCCAGTACCCCTCCCTCAAAATGGCCGACTGGTCGCCAATGTGCACATACCTGAGGCAGGGCGAGGTAGAGACCTGTCAGTGACACTCCCAGACCACTTGTGGTCTACACTGAAGGCTGAGTGGGCTGGCATATCATGGATTGTAGCACTTCTGTTGTGTGACAAATGAAGACTACTTCAGCTGAATAGGAAAGGAAGGCATGCAAGTGTCTTCCCTCCTTCCTTTCCTTTCTGCCCTACCTTTCCCTCCACACCTCCTCCCCACCCCTTACCCTGGCACCTGCTCAACCACCCAAAGAGCATCATCCTCCACCTTCTCCTTCAGTCTTATCTTCTTCAAGTCCAGGACCATGTATTGGTTGTTGTAAGTGCCTGCAATACAGCGACATCACACACAGTGTACACACGTCAGAACAACACATATCACACACAACAGGACTGCATACACTATATATACACAACACACACTACCCTCCCACACACACACTACCCCCCCACACACTACCCTCCCACACACACTACCCTCCCACACACACTAACCCTATCCCACACACATACCCTCCCACACACACACTACCCTCCCACACACACACTACCCTCCCACACACACACTACCCTCCCACACACACACTACCCTCCCACACACACTACCCTCCCACACACACACTACCCTCCCACACACACTACCCTCCCACACACACACTACCCTCCCACACACACACTACCCTCCCACACACACTACCCTCCCACACACACACTACCCTCCCACACACACACTACCCTCCCACACACACTACCCTCCCACACATAGAATACACACATCTGAACAATTAACACACGGCCACACACTGTACAACAGGACAGCATACATGTACACACACACACACACACACACACACACACACAACACACAACACACACACACAGAGAGATAGTACACACACCAACCCCCACACAGCACACTTAGTGTACGATGTGAGTTGGGTCCAGCAGCCAACCTGTGTTGTACTGTGCGAGTATCTCAGACCACTGCCGTCCACCTGCGGCAATCCAGTTGGCAATGCGCACCCTGTGCCAGGACAACAGTCCTTGGTAGGTCAGCTTCTGGTAGACAGATTGATTGTAGATGCCGTTTGTTGTCTGCAGCATCACCAGACCACTAACAATGGGTGCAGTTGTGTGGGGGAGGGGAGGGGAGGGGAGGGGAGGGGAGGGGAGGGGAGGGAAGGGAGGGAGGGGAGGGGAGGGGAGGGGGAGGGGAGGGGAAGGGGAGGGGGGAGGGGAGGGAGGGGAGGAGAGGGAAGGGAGGGGAGGGAGGGGAGGGAGGGGAGGGTGGGGTGTATACTGTAAGGGCTACTGGTAACCACAACGCACTGTGTAACTGTAGCACTGCGTTATGTCACTCTGCTACTCTTGCTGAAAGCATGTCCTCTCTAGTCTCTGCTGCGGCTCACCTGTCCATGATGTAAAAGTCGTCAAGTGATGAGAGGTAGGCCGGGTAGCTTGAGAAGGACACTACCTGAGAGGCTGGAGAGGGGAGGGGAGGAGAGAGGGGAGGGGAGGGGAGGGAAGAGGAGAGGGGAGGAGAGAGGGGAGGGGGGGAGAGGGGAGCAGAGGGCAAGGGAGGGCAGGAAGGAGGGATGGATAAAACATTAGCAAAGTCCAGGCTGTCTATTACAGTGGTCTTCATCTACGTTCTGTAGCAAGCACTCCATGTACGTACGTATCACAAACATGACTACACCCCCTTCACTCCCCTCCCCTCCCCTCCCCTTCCCCTTACCATATCTCTTGTCATTTAGGACAAAGTTGTAGTGTTTGTATATCCTCAGCATGGCAGAGTAGGTGAACCAACTGGAGTGTGCTGCAAACACGTCCTCGTACCCAGGGAGCAGTTTGATGAGGGCCGAGCAGTGGCCTCGTAGAGAGGTCTGCACAAGGGGAGAGCAGTACCCCTTGACACACACCCCTCTCCTCCCCTCCCCTCTCCCCTCCCCTCTCCCCTCCCTTCCCCTCCCTTTCCCTCCCTTTCCCTCCCTTCCCCCCTCACACTACTCACCCACAGCTCCGCCTCCTGGCGCGTCATTTTGCTGAAGTCAGGCACACTCGATGGGTCGACCACATTTTGTACATCCAAATAGTCTCCATTCCCACACAGGAAGTCAAACACGAATGTCTCCAGTTTCTACACACACACAAACAAAAGAGAGGGAGGGATCCAGTGATGGGGGACACTTACATATGGCAAGCATGCATGTACAGAACCCAATCAGTGCACTTGTAATGGAATGCTACGTTTACAGGAGCACTTCTCGTTTGTATTACGGCATACAAGCAACCATCACCATCCCCACATAGACACACTACCGTGCTGTCTGATAAAGAAATGAGTTGATCTATCTAGCCAGACTCAATCTCTCCCACACTGAAAGTTGAGAGGAGCAGGGACTGGTGACAGAAGATATAGCAAATGTTAACATTCATAACCCAACGGCCAATCAGATTCCTATACTCATCTGGCTGCTCAATCTGATTGGTTGCTAGGGTAGTAATGTCAACAATACCTCACTTTCTCCACACACAGTCTTACTGCTAGAGAGAGGGAGACAAGGCCTGCCCTAAGGTTTGACAATGAGGGAGGGCCTTGTACGCAGTGTGCTGAGAATGGAGTCACTTACATGCTGCACATCTGAGACATTGTTGTACCCAGCAACAAGCCCTGTGGGTTAGAGTGGATCACCATGGTAACAAGGAATTCATTGTCATGGAGACACAAAGTGAGGTATCACACAGCACCAAAGTGGTGCTGTTAGCAAAACTGGTGAACCAACCAAGTACCATCAAAGCACCAATTCCTCCACCGCATCATGCATATTGTAAATTAGAATTTTGAATGACATTGGGTGAGCCACTAGCATGGTGGGCTACTATTTAAGGCAGAATAGAGTGAATGAGCAGACAAGAGTGAACCCAAGTGCGTGCAACTGAACAACTGCACTGTGCCTCAACACAGCAGCTTCAACACACGGCATGGTGAGGACTGGCACAGGCACTGCTCACATACAGTACAGACATGTGAGCAGTCCTCTTTACCTTCAAACTGTGCCAGGAGGAGACCAGCATAGTACCAAATAACATCGTCTTTAGAGTGAGCTTCAACCATGGATGTCATCCACTCTCGCTGCATGGAAACAAGAGAGGGGAGGGCAGGGAGGGAAGGGCGGGGTAGCAGTGATGCTGCAACTCACAGCAGAGGTGTAAGAGTCCCCTCCACACACTCTGTATTCCAGTGCTGTCCAAACCCACAACTCAATGGGTCCCTAAGTGCACACAACAAAGAAGAGAGCTTCGTGCACATGCACACACCTCCTGCAGGTACCATGCCCTGGCCTTATCCACTACTTCTGGCTTGGCCTTGTTGAAGAACAGCCCATACACATTTTGGTAGGTGTAGTAGATCAGTCTGTAGCGAGGTGAGGGACAAGGGGGTGTGGTGGAGACATGGGTGACACTGAGAGGGCAAGGTGAGTGCTTGTGTCCTCACTGGTTGGTCATCACTCCCTCGAGGTAGCCGGCTGCTCTGAGGAGAGTTTGGTCATCGTAGCCAGATGTGGGTCCATTCACGCCCACATCCAACACTGCCCACCTGCACAGAGGATGTGGAGGGCATGAATTGGATCAGTACAGCTTCTTGTCAGATGAGGCTAAAAACAAGTACAGCTAAAGTTGTTCTTGTAAATATCATACAAAGTATGATCTAACAAGAACAACGAACCAAGCAGCTGCTACAGGAATGAAGGGTGCAGCAATCTGTTCATCAATGTTCTCCGTACAGGGAGGCAGCTGCTACAGTATGACAGTGCATGGACATGCAGTGTACACTCTGCAGTGCGTATTGCAAGTGTGAGTGCTTTTAGCTGACTGTGCGAATGGCTATGCAAACATACCCTGTTTCATTGACGCCCTCGTAGTAAGAGCCATAGGCTGCACCCTTCTTGTCCACTACACCAGCCTTGAAATACAACTCACTACGTACAATACACATATACATGCATACATATAAATATTAATATTGCACATACAAGCATGAATGTACAAGTGTGTGCAAAATTGCATGGTTAGTGTATAAGCATACACACCAGACTCTATAGTCTCTCTCTCCCATACACAGAACGGATTGCAAACAAACGTCTCTAGAAGGTATTATAAGCTGATTTTACGTCAGCACTATTACAGCAGTCGAAAGACACACACAAACAGCTCTACAACTCACGAAGTAAACAATCAAATTGAGCTTCACATTACCTTAATATTGCACATGGAGGTGTACGCACTTACCCTTTGTCATCCACATAAACCGTACCAAGGTGCTTTACTGGAAAAGCGTTGAGTGTGCAGATGCAAAGAGTAGAGAAGAGAGAAAGAGCTAGCAAAAATCGACGCTGGGACATCTTGGTACCTGGTCATGTGATTAATGGATCACGTGATACCTTGGTTCCTTTGACAACAAACACAAAATGGCCGCGTATTCGGAGTTTTGAAAGGCTTCTGAAGATGGGAAAGAAAGAGCAGAAGCAGACTTCCGATAGTAAGCAAGACTGATAAACATGCATATGTCTGAGTTATGCCCTATTGCTGGTGTTTAGTTTTGGGTTGTGTTACGTTATCATGTCAAGGTTGCAAAATGGAATGATCATGACAACATTGTTGATGCCCAGGTAGCTGTGTTGAGTTGTTTTATCCAAGGAGATGGGACTAGCTTTTGGACATTGCCTTGGATGTCATCATGATGCTTCCATTGATTCACTGACCTCTGTCACGAATATCAAGTGTTTCCATTTATCCTAGGTCGCAGTTCCAAGAAGCACACTCCCCACCCCACCACTGAGGCCTCCTCCTCCACTTCGTCCACTCCCTGCGGCTCCAAGGTTGATTTTGTAGTGGGTGAGGAGAGGAAGCACCACCCTGTGGACGAAGTCATCACAGGGGAGGACGTACAAGCACTGAGGGTCAGAGAAGAGGACTTGAGGAAGGTGAAATGGGAAAGGGGGAGGAACGAGTGTAGTGGAGAATGGAAACTTGCATTTTGTCAACCATTGCCTATTTACGGTCCCATTCACACTGATACTGTAGAGACTAATTGTTGCATCATACGTGAAAGTAGAGGTCTTTGTCAGCTGAACAGCAGTACGTATCAGTTGTTGTTTCGCTGACGAAGACCCCCGGGTCGAAACATTGTGAATTGTTGTTTGACCTTCATGTTGCGTGAAATTGCTCGTAAAGCCTCTACGTTCACGCCATTCACATTGTCATGAATGTTTTTGCTACATTTAACTAATTTCACTACCTGTATTACTGTCTCAGCTGTTACTGAAGACCCCCAATCCCTTCACTTGCAGCTGTTCTCCCCTAAGCCACCTGCGGAGCAAAGATTAGAGGGTACAACAACACGGAGTGTCATAGTACGCAGGAGGCTACAGAAGCAGACAACGGGTGGAAATGAACACACAACAAGTGCTAAACGGTGACACACCCACACCCACACCCACACCCACACATACACATACACCCACACATACACACACACCCACACCCACACATACACCCACACATACACACCCACACACACACCCACACATACACCCACACCCACACCCACACCCACACATACACCCACACACACACACACCCACACATACACATAGACCCACACATACACCCACACCCACACCCACACCCACACATACACACACACACACACACACCCACACCCACACATACACCCACACCCACACCCACACATACACCCACACCCACACATACACCCACACCCACACCCACACCCACACATACACACCCACACCCACACTGTCTAACGATATTGTAAGGATTCATCGCTGTTTGAATGTAACTGGTATTACATCCTGATCAGTATAATTGCAGTCACAGAGCGTTAACTTGGTAAATGATCTGGTGCTTTGATCTGTAGAGCATTTTCAGCTGCTAAAAAGTAACCAAGCGTGACTCATGCCTGTAGGGTGTGTGTGTGTCAAGTGTCATGAAGTTGTGAAGGAGGGCATGAAGTTGTGAAGTGAAGGGTGACGTTTGATGTGATGTGATTTAATTAAACTTATTTCAACTGGGGTCTGGGGCCTTAGCCCAGATGCTATTATTGATTGTTCCAATTGCTAGCATGTGATATGGCTGTGTGATCAGTTGTTTGGTCCTCAGATAGTCATTGGGGCTTGGTGCCTATTCCTATTTGGCTCTTGTCGTGTCCAGTAAGGTGTGAAATTGCACTGATTCCCAAATGAGAAACAAGACCATTAATATTCAATCCATTAAGCTAACGATCACATGATTATATCACATGCTACATAGCAATCTGATTGGTCCTCCAAAAATCACTTCACTAATTTTCTATAGTACCTGAACCGACAGAACTGAATATGCTACTTGTGCAATCAGCTCAGTTCTAGTGTACACACACACAACATCCGTTTCCTTGTTACCTGGAATGAGCACCTGACCCTGTGACCCTTAGCACCACTGCTCATGTGACTCCCACACTGTATCAGACACTGGGTACACATGACTGCAATACCTGTGGCTGGGTTATTAGTGCTGTTACAGCAAACTGATTGGATATCTGTGGAAACAGAGTTGAACTGCATCTTCTTAGAGGATGTTGAGTTCCTTCTTCATCTCCTGTTCACTTTCTGGTAGGCGTTACGTGGGGTGAAGTCATTAGTTCAGGGACTGTACAGAACAGTGTAAATTTGCAGCCTTACTATACGTATATGACTGTGTGTCTTGTGATTGGAGGTGTATTCCCCTGTCTCTCCCATGCTCCCTCAGTGTGGCAGTGTTGAAGCCCCTCCCTCATGGCAGTGGCATGACAGCGGTACACACCCTCGGTGAGGAGACACATTGTCACAGACACTACTCATGCTTCAGTGTACATGTACACCAATGCACACACACACTCACGTGAACAGTACATGTACATACATGTGTGTGTGTGTGTGTGTGTGGACAGCATGTGCGCACACATGGACACACACACACACACACACACACACACACACACACACACACACTCACACACAAGCACACACACACACACACACACACACACACACACACACACACACACACACACACACACACTGCAACTGCTGCCTTCTCTCCCTTTTCTCTGCAGGGGCTCCCCCCGCTGGCCCCCGGGTGGATGGTGCTGGCACCTTCATCCCACACAGCTTGCTGGGGGAGGTGGAGGACTACACCTCTGAGCTGCAGAACAGTGTCAGCGAGACCACCTTCAACAAAATGGTCAACCAACTCACAATAGTGAGTGCACCAGGGGCACCTTCCTGTGAATCTCTCAATAGCTTGTAGAGTATAGACAGCCCCTCCTCCCACCCCGCCCTCTCCAGCTCCCCACTGTGCACACGGACCCTCCACCAGTTGAGAGAGTGCCCAAGCAGTCCTTCCATGAACAACATGCCATTGACTACGAAAGCAATGCTCTGTCTCGCTGGAGGCGCTGTATGGCGGACAGACGGAGACAGCAGCAGCACCTGGCCGGCACCATCCAGAGCTCTCCCAGCAAGCTCACAATGAACCACGGGAACGCCTTCAGGGAGACACAGGAGGAGAGGTGGGGTGACACTAGGGTAGTGGGTTCCATGTTGTACTACATATGTCTGGTGTGAGTGTGTGTGTTTCTCCTTTGGTAGGACCTTACTGGACAGAGCCATGCCTTCTTTGGACTACGGCAAAGGATGTATGTGTGTGGGGAAGGGGGAGAGGGAGGGAAGGGGGAGGGGAGGGGAGGGGAAGAGAGGGGGAGGGGGAGGAAGGGGGAAGGGGAGGTGAGGGGATTGCTGGCAGGTGTGGTGAGGTGCCCTGGTGCCTCTGGTGGTGTTGTGGTCATTGTATGATGTGGTGGGAGTCTGTCTGCCTTTCCTCTTCCCTTGCATGCTCAGTTCGTGTTGGCAGTGAGTTCTTCAGCCAGCAGGTGCAGCTGGGAGACGAACAAACTGGGATCAGGTAAGAGACTATGTATGTACGCTTCACTGCATTTCAGCCCAGTATATGTACCTGTATATGAGAATGTGTGTGTGTGTGCGTGTGCGTGTGTGTGTGTGTGTGTGTGTGTGTGTGTGTGTGTGTGTGTGTGTGTGTGTGTGTGTGTGTGTGTGTGTGTGTGTGTGTGTGTGTGTGTGTGTGTGTGTGTGTGTGTGTGTGTGTCAATGCCACATGGTCCCTAGTGTGTAGAGAGAGAAAATGAGCTGTCTCTTTTAGCATAACTCACTACTCTGGTTCTTCCATTCTACAGGACTACCCTCACTCTAACAGAGAGGGGGAAACCCTTGGAGTTGGAGCTTGTTAGGGTGCCTGATGCTGTCCTGAGGGAGAAGGGCCTAGAGCCGGGTACAGAGCGGAATGTGCCAGCCCACTACACTTGGAAGGAGTCCCCTTACCTCGCAGAGCGGAAGAAGCACCTCCGGGCCATCATGGAGGAGAAGGCCTTGCACCAACCTGTATGTTGTGCTTACAAACCTGTGCGTGTGTGTGTCAATGTTGGCCCTATAGAGAGGAGCATTGTGGTGTGTATCGGCTGTACCCCCTTTCCTTCACCCCCTCTTCTTCCCTATCCCTCCCCTTCCCCCTCCCCTCCCCTCCCCTCCCCTCCCCTCCCCTACCTCCCCCTCCTCTACCCCTTTGCTGCTTGTGTTGCAGAACTGTTCTGAGCTGCAGGTTATTGGCCAACCCCTGGGTGGGCCTGCAGACAGCCACGCTCCTTGCCCGTGGCGGGGGTCTCTGGACTCTCTGGAGGATAGTCTGTCTAGTGGCACAGAGGAGGAGGAGGAGGAGGGCAGGGAGCAGTCTGTTCTCCTAGCAGAGTGAGTGTGTGTGTGTGTGTGTGTGTGTGTGTGTGTGTGTGTGTGTGTGTGTGTGTGCGTGTGCATGTGCGTGTGCGTGTGTGTGTGTGCGTAATTGTGAAGCAGTTAGCAGCTCCGCCAGACTCACCGTTGTCATCTTGTGTCTCCTGCTGTGTGTGGTGTGTATGTTTGCAGAGACCCCTTGGCATCCCAGCCAGATGTGTCCTTCCCTCATACTGGACCCGCCCTCTCCATCAACGGGGACATCCTCCAGTGGGAGGGGCCTCCCAAGGTCTCTCGCTCAAGGACAGCGCATCCCCTCCCACCCAGAGGTGAGCGAGCGCATGCACACTGTCTGTAGTACATGTGTGTCCATCAATGTTGCAGTAAGTATCAAATGTCTCTTGGCAATCCTAGCAAGCATTTGGTCAGCTTCATTGCATGATGGTTCATGAGTGTAGTAATGTTGTGTGTACTGGGCTATGAGCATGTACACACACACACACACACACACACACGCACACACACACACATACATACACACACACACACACACACACATGCACATGCTCCCACACACACTTCTCTCCCCACAGAGTACTGTGTCTCCTTCAAGGCTCACCCAAATGAGATTGTCCGGTCCTACCTTGACTTCTCCAATGTCGGCACCACTGCCATGTACTTCTCGTGGCAGCATCTCCCACGGGCCAACGCTGTGCAGACCGTTCTCAGTGGCAGCACACAGCGCTTTTACTTCGACACCCGAGGAGGGGTGATACTGCCTGGGGAGACAGTGCACTTTGAGTTCATGTTCAAGGCGGAGAAGGCAGGCGTGTTCACCGAGTGCTGGTCCTTGCAGACTGGCCCAGTGCTGTGTGGGGGGCGGCCACTGCTGGTCAGCCTCACAGGGGTCTCCTACACTGAAGACTTCCATGCCCATAGGAGGAGTGAGATTACGGTACGCAGGCTGGGCCAGGTGGTTTGGAACTGAGGCACTGCCCTGGGGGTGTAAGCGTAGGAGGCTGTCTCTACCATGTGATTGTGGACACTGTAGATACACCACACACGCACACGCGCACACACACATGTCCGCACACTCTCCCCATCTCTCCTACAGGACAAACTGATGCATGAGGTTGCAGTCACCACGGCACACAAGCTCATCAACCAGATTGTCGATGGCATCTGCTCCCCACCCCGCAGCCCCTCCCCAGAGGTGGTCTCCTGCCTGGTGAGTGCGTGTTGGAGGAGAGAGCGGGGGGAAGTCTCGCCATCATGTAACAAGCTGTGTTCACCTCCTCCTCTTCCTCACTTTGCAGGAAGAGGATGTCTTCACTCAGAGGAACCCTGGGGTAAGGGTGCCTCGCACTCGTGAGCATTGCAGTGTTAGTAGTCTGGATACTAGCAGATACGCCTTACCACTCTGGTACTGATCTGGCCTGCTAGACCACTCTGGTACTGATCTGGCCTGCTAGACCACTCTGGTACTGATCTGGCCTGCTAGACCACTCTGGTACTGATCTGGCCTGCTAGACCACTCTGGTACTGATCTGGCCTGCTAGACCACTCTGGTACTGATCTGGCCTGCTAGACCACTCTGGTACTGATCTGGCCTGCTAGACCACTCTGGTACTGATCTGGCCTGCTAGACCACTCTGGTACTGATCTGGCCTGCTAGACCACTCTGCTACTAGTCTCCACAGGCGTAGACAAGTTGACAAACACATTACATCTGCCCTGTTAACATACTGTATACACCATGTGCACTGTCACGTGCTGTGTGCACCGTGTGCACTGTCACGTGCTGTGTGCACGCTGTCCGTAGCTGTACTACAACTTTGATGCGGTTGCAAAGCTCAAGAGTGTGTACATGGAGGTGATGGACCCCACCCTTGAGGAGGAAGAGGAGTCACGCCCCCTGGAGCCCGCCCCTAAGTCCGGGAAGAGAGAGGGGGAGAAAGGGAAGAAGGACAAGCCAGTAGCAGATGAGAAAAAGGGTGAGTGAGGAAAGAGAGGGGGTGGGTGTGCTAGGTGAGGGGGCTAGTGAGGGGTGTGGGTGGAAGGTGTGTGTGGCATATCGCCTCATCTCACGACTGCCCCATGACCACATGCTGGTGTGCGTGCTCATCTCTCCTCTTTGATTGTAAACACTACATAGTAACCAGTTATTGTGTAGCTCTTTCATTCCTGACAAGGTTGGTTATGTATGGAGGGTGTGCAACTTACATGTGCAGCCAGCCCTCGCTACATTCACATTGCTGTATGGAGGCTGGCCCTCTGTCTATGGCCACCAATGCATGTGTTAATAGCTGTGAACCGCACTTAATCGGCACCTCCCAAACGGTACAAGGAGTGTCACTATAGTACACACAGCTCTGTGTTCGCAGGCCTGTGCTGTACAGGACCATGTGTGCCTGCTCGACCACTGTGCAACAGGTAGCGGAACAAGTTGTACTTATCCCAGTTCTTGGTGTGTGTGCTGGATGTCGTAGCCTACATACGCACGCGGTGGGTGGGTGCTGTTAGCAGTTGTACCTGACCAAACTTGTAGCAGAGGTTTGACCTGACAGCAAGGACCAGCTGCTATCCCTTGCCACTCTAGTTACAACAGCACAAGTGTCTGGCGTGACCACCTAGGCAGCTATGTTTGCAGGTAATGAGATGCATAGCAGAGAATCCCTCAACTACCCTTCTGTTAATCAGACTAACATACACAGTTCTGATTATGGGCCTTGTATCTGTGAGGACCTGTGACATCTGCCACCTTCTTCTCCTCCCCTCTCCCTCTGTAGCAGTGGAGGCTGCTCAACCCAGGGAACCTGAGCCGGTTGAGGGAATACTGGAGTGGGACCTCTCGCTTGATACTCTACAGGAGGTGAGAGGGGTCATGTATGGGGAGGTCAGTGTGTGCTCGACGGAATGCCACGGACTAGTGCCTACCTCGGGAGACAATGCTCTATATATATACCTACATCATGTCACCACGGTAACTGATTGCCATGGTAACATGCATATATTCTATGTGCATAAATCTTCACCAGTAGTCCAGGCTCATATGTGGTACTAAAGCAATGTGTGTAGTGTTGATGTGAATGCAGTGTGTTCAACTGGTTGTCTTAGACAAGCAGAGCTTGGGCCACTGCACACGCACACACAAGGACAGTCCGCACACTGCACGGGATTAGATGGTGTGTGCCTTGTAAAGTGTCAGAGAGTAGGGTAGCACTGTCGAATGCAGTCCAATGTTGCCTCAATGTAATGTGTGCAAGTTATAGTACACACAAGTACACACACTAACTCACACCACATTAACAACACACACCATAGACACACACATGCGCAACACACACACACACACACACACACACACACACACACACACACACACACACACACACACACACACACACACACACACACACACACACACACACACACACAACACACACACACACACAAACACACTGCATGCTTAAACTTTCCAATCCGTTTGTTGCACCAACTGAATCAGAACTGAGTGAATACTCAGTTATTAGCAGTTCAATTCCAGTAAACATGCATGACTTCCGTATCCTACTTGTACTTGAAGTTACCCAGAACCAGTGTATGCTCCCACACAAACGTCAGGAATTAGGCTCGCATGACTGCTATATACAATTTTTATGCTTGTATCTTTAGTTACTAAGTGAATTATGTGCCTGGAACGAGACTTGTAAGGTATCTTCCAAGAAGTTGTCAGGTTTTCTTCTTCACCTTCCTGTTCACCTTCTGGTGGGCGATGTGGGGTGAACTAATTAGTTGTGAAAGTGCAGAAGGTGCTGTAAAGTACAAAAGAAGGGGCATTGTTCAGCTAGCTGTGATGTGAGACTATGCCCTTATTTGGGCTGAAGTCATCAGACAGTGGCCTTTGTGAACCTCTGCCTATTCTCATGAAATCAACCTTATTCATTATCAGTTCTCCCCATTTGACTGCTGTCCTCACTTTCCCTGGAACTGTTGCAATTGATGTTCTGTGTGACATCATGTGTTGTGTGAAATAGTTATTAGAGACGAAGTGTTCTTGTTATTGTCTCAACATGTCAAACAGGAAACATGTGCATTCTTTTAGCAGATTAGGCAGATTAGGCAGTAGACAGATGGTCCACCCAGAGGAAGTTGGAGGGTGAGCTGCTATTAATTATAATGGCTGGGTAGGGGACTGTTTATTGCCTGGAGGAGTGACTTTCCCACTCAGGCATTTGCTATATATGAGCAAGCCTTGTCAGCATTGAATATTCACAGACAAAGTGTCTGTCTAAACAGTGTCCCATGACCCAATGGATCATGCCTTCCCCCACTCTCCAGCTGTTGGGCCAAGGCCCAATTCAATTACCCCTTACCCTCTCAATTAACCCTCTGACCTGGGATTAACTGTTTTAACTTGTCAATTGGACATGTGTAGGTTGCTAAGAGACCCTAGTCCTCGACCAGACTGTGATTAGCACAGTGCAGCCTCATGCATTCTCCATCTGCCATCCCAGGGGACTACCTATGTAGTCTCTCTGTGGGAAAGGAGATGTGAGAACCTTTAATACTAGTATATTGATGAGCTCACATTGTTAGTGGTATAGTGTTAATTGTACTATGGACAAGAACTGTGTTGGCAATGTGCTGTGCACACACACCACTCCAGGTGTGTGTGTCACTGCACACTGTCACACTACTCCAGGTGTGTGTGTCACTGCACACTGTCACACCACTCCAGGTGTGTGCGTCACTGCACACTGTCACACCACTCCAGGTGTGTGCGTCACTGCACACTGTCACACCACTCCAGGTGTGTGCGTCACTGCACACTGTCACACTACTCCAGGTGTGTGCGTCACTGCACACTGTCACACTACTCCAGGTGTGTGCGTCACTGCACACTGTCACACTACTCCAGGTGTGTGCGTCACTGCACACTGTCACACTACTCCAGGTGTGTGCGTCACTGCAAACTGTCACACATTACCCCTACTCCAATTCTGTGTAATTCAACACACTGCACACGGTCACACTTCTGCAGTCGTGTGCCCCCCATTGTTGTGCCACTCCACTCGTGCGTACACTAGGGGGTGGGGCTGGAGGATGGCCTGACCCTGCAATTGATCTCGCCCCCGACCCAGTCACCCGATAGTGCCAGTGTATGCTGATGTATGAGCCAGGATGCATCAGGTCAGCATGTGTCACATTCACAGATTTACCTACTGTTTAGGGCACCACAGCATATTTCCCATTCATGGTATTGTAGGGGGGTAAGGGAGAGGGGGGATGGGGGAGGGGCAGATGGCATGTAGGTAAGTCAACAGGGATGTTCTTGTGTAAACTGAACAAAGGATTTTTAGTTGAACTGGTGAGAGGGGTACACTGTACCGTGTAGGCCTTGCAGGGGACATGTGTGGATACTTGCGGAAGAACATGTGATGTGAATGAACATGCAGCATTAATGTATCACACACATCACACACATGCACTTTGGCCGAATGTTTGTGTTACGTTGTAGGCTGGACCAGATGGAGGGAGATCCTCCTCACCTCCCGTAGTCTAGCTGCTAACCCCTACCTTGTTATCTCCCACATGGGTGGATGAGACCCCACAGGAGATGACCAAGTGCACTACAGGGGCTGGCAGCCAGACGGCCCCTTGTAACATGCATTCTCACACTACAGGGGTTGACAGCCAGACGACCCCTTGTAACATGCATTCTCACACTTGTGTAAACTTATGCACACCCACACAAACATATTCATAGCTTGTTTCACTGATTAGCGGTGGGAGTATTGAGAGCCCTTGCCAGCCTTATATGTACTTACGTGCAACACTTCCGTGCAGATGATGGCCCTAGTGTGCCTACTGCTGCCATAATTATTTGCCATGTAAAGCTGGGTTCCTGTACTTGTGCCAGTACTGCGCTAGTGGACCAAGAGAGGGACTAGTCTCGCGTAGCCGACCACTTTCTCGCCTCCATTTTTATTTGATGATGTAATCTAATCGGTCGGGGAGAACAAAAGGGGCATAGGCTGTTCATCAGACCCTTTCTTCCCAACCGATTACATCATCAAATAAAAGTGGAGGGGAGAAATTGGTCGGCTATGCGAGACTAGAGAGGGACATGTCCCGTGTGATGTCGCTATTAGATTGTGAGTTAAAACCAATCACTTTATCAGGGCAGCTGTACAAGGCAGTTCCTGTTGTGCTAATTGATTTATGCAATGCAGGGGACCCTCCACAAGTAGGGGTGTAATCGTACAGGCAGGGGACCCTCCACAAGTAGGGGTGTAATCGTACAGGCAGGGGACCCTCCACAAGTAGGGGTGCAATCGTACAGGCAGGGGACCCTCCACAGGTAGGGGTGCAATCGTACAGGCAGGGGACCCTCCACAAGTAGGGGTGTAATCGTACAGGCAGGGGACCCTCCACAAGTAGGGGTGCAATCGTACAGGCAGGGGACCCTCCACAAGTAGGGGTGCAATCGTACAGGCAGGGGACCCTCCACAAGTAGGGGTGTAATCGTGCAGCTGCTATTAGTGCTTCCTCTTTATGTATGTGGGCAGTCCCACAATGTGCAGGGTAATAAAATTGCTTTTAATACGTACTACATCTTTGTATGTACGTGTGTATGTTGGCATGGCAACAGTGAAGTGAGTAGTCATACATAGGTAACCAGATCCTACCCTCTACCTCACTTGTGTTGCATAACCACATGCAGAATATTGCCGACAGTTGTGCAATAGTAGTGGCACAGTTTATGCAACCCAAGCGATGCAGTCACGGTCTGCACAACACTGGTGATGCATTTGTGCAATGATGGTGATAGTCGTGCAATGATGGTGATAGTCGTGCAATGATAGTGATAGTTGTGCAATAATAGTGATGTAGTTGCATAATGATAGTGACACAGAGGATTGGATCTGGTTATTAGCCTGTGGGGAGTTAATTGCTCTGCCAGTCAGTTCTTTCACTGTTTCTGGTTAATTCTTCTTTATTATTATTTGAGACCACAAAGTGAAACAGCCCTAACACCAACATTTACGTATATAATTCTGGCTGTGCTTTATGGTAAAAGCTCTGAGTAATTGGCACATGTCATGATTCTGAGAAGAAACCATTCTTGTGCCACATCTATGAATATGCATTTGTTCATAATTGGAACTGGTCCTTAGAGGTTATACAGTCTCTGGAGGGGATCCCCACTTCTGTATTCACTAATGTTTGTGCTGTGACAATGGAAGTGTTCATAACAATCATAAAAATGCAATTGCTACGCAAACCCATGAATGTGTTGCAGAATGGAGTGCCATTCAGTCACTGTATATTGAAAGAATGTTGGGTTTCCTGGAGAAGAGCCTCAACACATTGTTCTTTGGGCCGGGAATTCCACTCCATCCATCCATCCTTCATATCTCCTTCATGCCTGCATAGCTTGATGAATCTCTTGTGCATAAGAAATATCTATTCCTATACATTAACATAGAAACCCGACTCAAATAGAGGCCGGGCTTGAATAGAGTCCAGGTTGAAATTAGAGCCCTGGGCTTCTATTTGGACATATGGTACATGCGCATCTGTCTGTTACCTTTGCTATCATTCTACTGTCTTCTAAACCGCTATGAATAATGAATAATGTATCAGTTTCCTCTTGTTGTACTTGTCGTTTGTGGATGGATGTTCCCTGTGTGTGAGCACACACGTGTGGTTTGTGCTGTAGTGTTCTGTGTGACAGCAGCTGGGGGTACAAGGTGGCTGTGTGTGAGGAGTGGCTTGAGCACATGTGTGTGAGGAGTGGCTTGAGCACATGTGTGTGACAGCTACAAGTACTTTTATAGTATTGCCACAGTACTGAGACCCCCTCCCCCTCCTCCCTCCTCCCCCTCCTCCCCCCTCCTCCCCCCTCCTCCCCCCTCCTCCCCCTCCTCCCCCTCATTCCCCCTCCCCCTCCTCCCCCTCCTCCCCCTCATTCCCCCTCCCCCTCCTCCCCCTCCTCCTTCTCCCCCTCTCCCCTCCTCCCCCCTCCTCCCTCCTCCCCCTCCTCCTCCTCCTCCTCCCCCTCCCCCCTCCTCCCCCCTCCCCTTCTGCATGGTCTTTGCAGCTAATTCTTGGTATTGAAGATGACACAAGGAGGGAGGCCAAGCTGGTGAAGATGAATGACATAGTTGGCAATCTCACCCTTCCCCCTGTCTCTTGGCTGAGGCACAGCCTGGCTGTGCATGTGTGAGTAGGAGTGACACCACACACACACACACACACACACACACACACACACACACACACACACACACACACACACACACACACACACACACACACACACACACACACACACACACACACACACACACACACACACACACACACACATGCACACACAGTGACACACACACATATGTACATGTACATACCCCACACACACAACATGCCTACTTACTTCAAACACATGGAATGCATCATCAGTGCCATCAATTATCACCAAGTATGCGTTAATCTGTCTGTGTCTGTCTGTCTATGTGTCTGTGTGTGTAGGCGACAATTACTCAACACCCTAATGGATGATATTGACCAGTCCAGTGCTGTCCTGCGGCTCAGACTTGGCCTACCTCCAAAGCCGTTCTCCAAAGGGAAGGAGGCAGAAGAACAATTCCAACAGTCCCAGGACACCCCCATCTCCCCAGGTAGGGCAACCCCTAGTCCCATCGGCCTTCCTTATTTGGGCATCCCACGCCCCCTCCCACCCATCCCCTTCAGTCTACCCCCAGGCAAATGGTATTGATAGGGGGTACACTGTTGCAGTCTCTGATCTGACCTCTAATTGACCCCTGATCAACTGGTGGTAGGCAGGTAAACATGTGTATCAATTTTAAATGCTGTTTATGAGGCCATCATGGGTGGCAAGGGTTGGTTCCAATATCCTTCATGCTGTTGCCAGTGGGGCAGGTGAGGTTATCCACTATGCCCTCCATGTCTGCTAGCCTGCATAAACATACTGTTTTGTGACAAGAACCACTGAATATTCATTATCCTCCCTTCATAGCCTCTCCCTAGTCCCTATTTCCATTCCGACTTCTGGAGGGCGGAATAGAAGTAGGGACCGAGTACGAGGCTGTTCCCTTCATTGGGCCACTTTCTGTATTTCTGTGCACTGTGTGTGTGTGTGTGTGAGAATGTGAAAATGCACTGCCATTGACAGGATATAGTTACAATGTACTGGGTGTATGTAGCCTAGCTTGCTAGACCCTCCTTGTGTGTAAGTGCCTGGAGGCATTGAAGGGAAAGACCTCACTTCAACATGCCCTGGCTCATATTAGAATGGTCTAGCTAGCCAGAATGGCATCATCAAAAGGAGCGTGTGTCTGGTATGCCAACCCCTACCTCTAGTGCAAATGTCAAAGAATGTGAGGTCAGAGCCTCCTCCAACCTATTCATTACACCCCCTCACTTGTCCCTTCATGTGGCCAGAGAAAGCACTGACCATTGATCAGGTATGCACCCACACTCATTCCATCATTGTGTGAGGAATGTGTGTATGGAGTCCTAGACCCTCTCCTTGTACACATGTCTGGGCTTGAAAAGGTCAGCCTGAAGCATTGTCACCTAATGAGAGGGAATGTGTGGAATGTGGCAGTGGCTGGAGATGGTCTTGGGGAGACAGGAATGGCAGACACACCTCCTGTGCCCCACCCTGTCAGACATGACCTTTCTTCTGTTTAGCTGCCTCACTTCCCCCTCCCTCCCCCCCCTTTGTCTCATCATGACCTTCCATAAAATGAATATTTCAATTTTGCTTACTTTCATATGGATTGTAACTCTTGTCACAGGTAGGGGGATTGGCAGCATCCTTTGTCATCAATTAAGACAACATTGCTTGTTGCTTATGTCACAACCAGCACTGCACTTCCTTCCTCGCTTCACTGCTCATCCCCTTCCTACTATGTATTCTCCCAACTGAGCCCATCTGAATGCTGGTGCACCACGCAAGATCTTTGTTGTGTGGGCACTCCTTGACTCACCACACATTCCACTGCAGTTCAAAGCGGCAAGAAGAAAGGGGCAAAAGAAGCAGTAAAGGCTAAAGGAGGAGCTGTGGGCAGGAAGTCGTCTGTGGCCAACATAAAAGATGAGGTGGGGATGAATGCCTTTAAACATCACTGTATTGTTGGTGAATGAGGTTGTCGTTGCCTCCATACCCTCCCACTCACTCCCCCTAGCCCTAGCCCACGCACAGCCACGCTAGTGTAGTATGAATGAGACTGTTACTGCCTCCCTCATTGCAGAAGGCAAAAGGTGGAGGAACAGCCACAAGGAAGAAGTCTCGTATGCACTTCACACCTTCCCCGCTAACCGAAGGCAAGGACCAGGAGGTAGGACAGGTGAGCCAGCTTGTGTGCTAGCTCACGTCTGCCTGAAGTGGAAGGTGTGCATCAGAGGGAGTGCTCTGTGTGGTGCATGTCCCCACTGGCGACATATGGGTGGTGTGCTTATGCCATTGTGCAATATGGCCATCATGTTGTGCAATGTGGTGATCATGTTGTGCAATATGGCCATCATTTTGTACAATGTGGTGGTCATGTTGTACAAGGTGTTCATCATGTTTTGGGCAATATAGCCATTATGTGTTGTACAATATGGCCATCAGCACAGACTTGAGTTGGTGAATCCCTTAGGCAAACTACAATATGACAGTGATTACTGCTTCTTCGAGAACTTTGTTCAGCTGTCACTGTGTTCAATGACGCACATCATTATGGCAACATGACATCACATGACATTGTGAGTAAAATACAAACAGTGAGGGAATGTGGGAGCTGGTTTAAATCTGTTGTCACTCACCACATGTGTGATGTCAGGGCAGCATGGCTTGTCCCCTGTTATTGGTTGGGTGCAGCCAAAGATGTGTTATTACGGATTACCTCAACAGTGATCTGCTCCTTCTCCAGTCTCACCACCAGCTCCAGTAGCCACAACCAGGGTAAAAGGCAACTGTAGCTGCAAAGTGTGTTTAGTTACACCAAGCTGTTGTCTAATGACCTCCACAGTGGTCTCTGACTTCACTCTTGTGTACAATGTGGAGAATCACCCAATGCTACAGGGCCTATGTTTGTGGAGTATATAGAGATATTCTGAAAATAGGGCAGCTCACTACATTACTCAGTAGTTAATGCATGCATGTGTGTGTGTGTGTGTGTGTGTGTGCGTGCGTGTGTGTGTGTGTGTGTGTGTGTGTGTGTGTGTGTGTGTGTGTGTGTGTGTGTGTGTGTGTGTGCACTGCTTGAAGTGCAGGCATGTGTTACATACATGTGTGGGGGGATGCAGTTCATTGGATGTGTGTTGAGGACAGCAGCCAAGTGTGGTGTTCACACAGGGGGCATGCCTTACCAATTTCAAAATGGTTTGACACTGCTTTGGTGTAGTTCTCAGCTGATGCAGTGATTTCACCATTTCTAGTCCCGATTGACATTTGCACATTACACTCAATCACGTGAGTAAAGTATTGGAACGATAGGATCACACGTGCTTCGATCTGTGTGCATGTAGATTGAAGCATGTGTGATCCTATTGTTCCAATACTTTACTCATGGGATCAAGTGTAACGCACAAATGTCAGTCGGGACTAGAAATGGCGAAATCACTGTATCACTTGAGAGTAAGTTAAGCCAGATCAGTTCCAAAATGGTTTCAGTATGCACATTCTGAAGAAAAGGCATATCTAAGTAGGAAATCGGAAGTAGTGGTGTTTACTGCTAATTGATTTGAGTTGTAACCTAACCCCATCCCCTCTGTTTGTTGATCCTTGCCCCCTAATTATGACCCCCAGCCAGCTGTGTTGGATTACAAGGGTAATGACTCACCCCTAGCCTTTGGAGGCATGCAAGGGGACACCTTTATCAACTTACACAGCTGAAGATTCGCTCCCATTCCAACCTAGGTGGGGAGGTCAATGTGTTGTGTGTGCACATCTGTTGCGGGACAGGACCACCTTTGTGACTTCAATCATAGAGTAGTCTGCTGTAACCTGGTGACCCTGTGACCTTGGATTTACCAGCTGTGGCTTGTAAACACTTAACCAGTACACTTTGAAGGCATTTGCCTTGGATATATGTATGTAATAATGTGTGTACTGCCGGGATAGGCTAGCCTAGCTTGCTAGCCCCTCTCTTAGAACTCAGGGGAGGTTGCAATGTCAACACCCCTGACCCCTAGCGGACATGTCCACAAGTGGTGGTTGGAAGTTTACATAACGGTTCAATCTAATGTCATAATGTTGAAACTAGCTCTACCCTCAGGGACTATCCCCTTGTCCCCTCAAGTCTGAGTGAGTGTTACCTGCCCACATGGGAATTGGATTAACCCCAGCCAGGGCCAGCTCAGCAATGAGTATATGAGATTACCAGCCAGACCCTGCTTAATTATTTAGCTATTCATTGACTGGTGGTTGTACTGTTAATATTAGCACTTATTGGTTTTAGCGGGTGTCTAGGTAGTGATGACAAGGAAACCATGGTGACACGTTGACTTGGATTTCATGTATTTGGAATGTACCACCATTGACAAAATTAATTTTAGCACTTGGTGCAATTGTGCTATTGGCTGGCAGCTATGCCTAATGTAGTCTGACACAGCCAGACATCCATTTTTTCTGCCTCTGCCTCTTTGGGTGTACAGTGAAACTAGTCTTAAGACAGCCACCTGTGAGGCAGTTATATATTGACCTTATTGTATACGTAAGGAAACGTAAGGAAACCATGGTGACACGTTGACTTGGATTTCATGTATTTGGAATGTACCACCATTGACAAAATTAATTTTAGCACTTGGTGCAATTGTGCTATTGGCTGGCAGCTATGCCTAATGTAGTCTGACACAGCCAGACATCCATTTTTTCTGCCTCTGCCTCTTTGGGTGTACAGTGAAACTAGTCTTAAGACAGCCACCTGTGAGGCAGTTATATATTGACCTTATTGTATACGTAAAGAGGTGGCTGCTCTACAGAGGTAGACTGCCATGTTTTAGCGCCATTTTAGTGCTATTTGGGGCCAGGGAGGCTGGCTGTTTTAGACAGGTTGCTGCATTTAAACAGTGGCCATCTTAGACAAGTTATGCTGTAGCACATAACATGCTTGTTGTGAGTGTGTGCAGTCATGGGATGTGTACAAGCAAGATTACATGCGCAAGAGACCTCTGATGAACTCTTGCTACAAGGTGACCGTCCCTTGTAGGATAGCAGGCGTTCCTGACTCACCTTCGTACCTGCTGTGGCCCATACTCTTGTGTGAGCCACTCCAGCCAGTTTGTCCCCATGTCCAGTAGGGGAGTGGGTGTCATGGGTGGTGGAGTCCCGTAAGCAGGAAGTGCTATGTCAATGTTACTAAAAATAGATTTGCTGACAGGAAGTGCACAACTCCATTGGGATTCAGCCTTATCTGGTGAAATTCTATTGCTTCACTCACTACGTATCTCTGCTGAATCACCTCTGTCTCTTAGTACAGCCGTGTATGTGTGTGTGTGTGTGTGTGTGTGTGTGTGCACGTACGTGTGTGTGTGTGTGTGTGTATGTACCAACAAAGGATTCCATGAGTTTTATGAGTCAGCACATTCCATGAGAATCACTACCTAGCCTAAGTATGTCCACCATGCTCACATGACACTGAGCGATTAGCTGTCTATAATGTGCCTAGACTTGCTAGTCTGACTGCCTCCTCTCATTACAGAACGGAGAAGGAGGTGTGGTTCAACCTGTCACTCCCAGCACTGCCCTTGATGTAGCATTGGCTGAGACCCGTTACAAGGAGTTGTTTTACGTGAGAGTGCACCACCTTATCACCAACATGGTGGCAGCAATCGGGGCTGGAGAAGACACTGACGGGACAGCGTGAGCGTTTACGTAGTGTTGTATTCTGCTATAGTGACCCCTCACAGTTGAAGCTTACTCTGTACACAGGTCCAATTGGTGTGTGTATGTACATATACACTATGTATTATCATCATTGTGTTATGGTGTGTCCCAAATGTTTGCACCTCAGTTGTGCCATTGAAGGCAGACAATGTGTCCAATGTCGAAATGCCCACCGATAGCACCATGTGCATGTGTCAGCCATTTAGTACATATGTAATGCACGAAGCTTGTATGGGTTCCTTGAGGTAAAACACCTGTTGTGACTTTCAGTCCGTAGGCAGAGGACTACGCTAGACATGCCAACACTTTTGGGCTGTAGAGGAAGCCTGGGTAGCCTTGTTAGGCAATTGGTAGCTACAAGGGGAAAATGTGTCATGTCCTTGAAGGTCTTTCAATATGACTTGCGCGCACTTTCACTGTACTTGGCTGCTTCACTGGAGTAATGGCACACCTAGGATAGCTGTTACCATGATTATTGCTGGCACTGCGTCTTCACACTCACTGCAGTGTCGTCATTGCAAGAAAATCGAAATTGTTGAGAAGATAACGTGATTCCACTGTTACCATAGTAGCATGATAATGGTTGTTGCTATGTCATCAACATCATCTCTCACAAAACATTCACACTGTGTCGGGACAGTTTGGGGCAGTCCCAACTGCCCTGATTAGATGGGTGTCCACATGGCATTGGATGTCAGTATACATTTCTATGCAGTGGGGACAGTAGGCACAGCCCCTCATTAGAATTCTGATTCAGGTGTTAAAGAAGGATGCTGCGATGTCATGCACTGTATGCTGCAATGTCATCTTTATAGCGAGA
>OZ025876.1:376621-426621 GCA_964019415.1 Ianthella basta
TCTCCGCTAGTTCTTCTCTGAACTTCTCGGGGATGCTTGCACCGCTTGCCCGCTTGCAGAAAGAAATGTCAGTGACGCTTAAGTGCATGTTGTCCAGTTGGTCAATAACCTGTTGGTTGCTCTCTCCCTCTTGCCGTTGTGTCCTTGTGGAGGCAGCACAGCGCTGTACACGAACCACCCAGCGAGCGGCGAGGAAGGCTGCGCGAAGCTTGGTCCTGAGGGTCTGAGCTCGGTTAGATGGCACCATCTTTCTTCCAAGAATCCTGAGTAGGAAAGAACAAGAGAATGCTCAACACTTTGTTCCCATTACAGTCTCTATAGTCTAAAGTTTCTTATCATCACACCCCTCTCTATGGCGTTCTATTGTAAACAGGTCATTCCACAGATAGCACCACTCACCATGGGTGGCTGAGGGCCTGTTGGGCACTGAGTCTGCGGGAAGGGTCCAGTGTCATCAGGCTGGACACAAAGTGCTTGGCCTCGGCGGAAATGTTGTCCCAGTAGGGGGACTCAAAGTAGTATTTGCCCTTCCGCGAGCACTCCATCAACTCCTCGTTGTCCTCAAAGTTGAATGGAGGGTAGCCAACCAGTAGGATGTAGGCAATGACGCCCAGTGACCAGAGATCGCACTTGGAGTTGTATGGGACACGGTTGACGACTTCCGGAGCTGCGTAGCCCAGAGTGCCAGATGGTTGTGTCATCAGCTTGTCGCCAGGTACGTCTGCAATTCCAAAGTCAATCACGATGACTCGGGACTTCTCTGACTTGTCAGAGAAGAGAATGTTCTCTGGTTTGAGGTCTCTGTGCACAACGCCATTGGCGTGCATGTATGCGACGGCCTGAAGGAGCTGAAGCATGATGCTTCGGGCTTCATCCTCTGAAAACTCTCCTTTCTCCTCAATTCTCTCATACATTTCTCCACCGCCAATGCTGAAGGAAGAAAGGGGGATGTCGGGTCAGTCACTGGCCGGTAGCAGCTGGTCAGGGCAGTGAGTGCGTGTGAGCTAAGGTCAAGGGAACTTACTATTCTAGAATCATGTACACGTAGTTGGCATCCTCAAAGGTGTCAATCAAGGAGATGATGTTCTCGTGGTGAGACCTTCAAGTGGAGAAGAGCAGAACAAATAAATACACTTATTCAGTAGTTAACTTAGTACGGTTTATCTCAGCGCGCGCTCTAAGCTGGATATCAACTTACTTCCTTAAGGCCTCAATCTCGCTCTCGATAGAGAGTTTGTGCCTCTGCATCAGTCTCTTGTCTACGACCTTGACGGCCACGTACTCTGACGTGTTCAAGTCCTCGGCCAGGTACACCACGGAGAAAGCGCCCTTGCCGACTTCCTTGCGGAGTCGGTAGCGGTCGTACAGGCGCTGGTCAAATCGGGGACGGGTGTTCTTGCATTTGCGCTTCAAAGCAGCGAGTCTTCCACTCATGGTGATGAAGTTACCAGTATACAAGTCAATTTTAACTGTTACAGTGATCGTTTGGGACTGCTACTCTCAGAGCCAGCTCCTCTTTTATAGGAATCCGCAATGGAGGGGCTTCACCATTTCCTATTCCCGCGTAGCATGATGTATTCATTGTCACGTACCCGACTAGGTAATGAATGATATTCATCGGTACCGGTATAATGATATTCATTATCACCTAACCTCTTGTCCCACGGGATGTGGCGAGTGGCATGCCCATGGGGGGAATTCGCGATATATTTATGGGGTGATATTTATTGTCCTGCTACCATCGTAGCTAGCGCATAGCCACCAAGCATGGATACTTTGTTTTCTGTGAATAAACATTGTTGTCGCTAAGATGCAATCTCCTCAATGGAGCCAATGCTGCATCTGCAGGTGGCAATGACTGTGTTTCTCAGTACTGTGTCTAGGGTATCTGTGCTTGAGTGGAAGAGCCATCATAACTATGGCTCCAGCCAGCTGCTATCAACATCTTGTAGTGATGTAGGTGTGTCAGTGACCGGCGCCATATGGCAGTTAAGATCCATTCACTGCTGCTTAACCAACCATTGCTGCGTCTTCCATGTGGCATGCAAGTGATAGACAACCAGTAGGCAGTGCCTGTGATGGCCATGGCGGGACAGCATGTCTTTCTCACTATGTACTGTACAAGACTGTGTTAACCATAGACACTCATCTTGGTGGGGTAGCCTGATAAGCATCATAAAATTGCATGTTTGGTTGATGTGGCGCCCAGCAATATGACTACTGTGGAAGCCTTAGCGCCATACTGACGTGCAGCTGGGGAGGTAGGTTGTGTGTGGCTGTAGTATGACATACTAGCACACACCATGCATGCGGCACTGTCATACACACACACGTAGCACGCACATCTTGCTAAGACATGCCTCTAGTACACATTCACACCCACACGCTCCCTCACACATACGCACGCTGCATGTTTGTGTGGAGTTCTGTCTGTGTGCGTGCATTGTTACTGTAAGGCTGTTCCAGGATGTCCACGAGGCACTCATGTGGTCAACAGATGAGTGGAAATTGAAAAGATTGCTACAAATACTGCAGTAGGAGATGGAATAGGGGACCTACTATCACTAGTCATACTTCCCGTTCTGTCTGAATAGTGGTTATCATTGTAAAGGAAGTTTTGTGTATGCTGATAATGGTGTGGAGTGACAGTAGCCGTTAATAATTGATATTAGTTAAAGTGTGGTAAGGATGATCACATCGCCTCTGTCCCTGACTTCCCATCCCAAGAACAGGGACAGGTTTGTGGAGGTGTGGGCATGCACATGGGGTATGTGGTGGGTGGTGGGAACTCAAGGTAGCTACCGTTTTATAACTAGTGGAGATAGGAGCCGGTATTGTGTGAGGTAACAGCTACTCGAGACTAGGCTCGCGTCTCACTGTCTTGTCAAGGCACGGTTCAATGGTTTTGATAAGTGTATGTACACGTGTGTGTGTGTGTGTGTGTGTGTGTGTGTGTGTGTGTGTGTGTGTGTGTGTCAAGATCACAAATGAGTACCAGATTGTTCAATGAGATTTGACAATAATTTGCTCCCCCACAGTACTGGGGGTCGTGTAACCGAATCAGTGGCAGTTGGAATAATGAAAGGAAGTAAAGTGTGTGTGTGTCTCTATACATGTATCCGCACGCATGTGTGCATGTGTGTGTGTCCCTATACATGTATGTGCATGCATGTGTGTGTGTGTGTGTGTGTGTGTGTGTGTGTGTGTGTGTGTGTGTCCCTATACATGTATGTGCACGCATGTGTGTGTGTGTGTGTGTGTGTGTGTGTGTGTGTGTGTGTGTGTGTGTGTGTGTGTGTGTGTGTGTGTGTGTGTCCCTATACATGTATGTGCACGCATGTGTGTGTGTGTGTGTGTGTGTGTGTGTGTGTGTGTGTGTGTGTGTGTGTCTGTGTGTCCTGTACTGTGTACACATGTGTATATACATGCACAGAAAGTTGATTGCCCCCCAAAAGTAATTCTGCCTATGTTATTAATGGGGTGTGATATGACCCCGTAAACCACAGCCACATACTTCTGCACAATTATCCTGCTATTCATGTAGGCAGCCACTCTGCCCCAATTGGCCTTGCATCATCTTGTTGATGCCTCCTGCTCCAGCACCATCACATGACACCTGAGACCCACCTGGAGTCATACCTATACAGTGACAATAATTGACCTGCTCTCATTCCATTCACTGCCAGGTGCACTGTGACCCAGTGATGTCAACCACCTTACGTAACTCCCATTGGACCACGTTTCTGTACTTGCATGTGTCCTCTTTGCCACTGTATGTCGCACTATTAACCCACTCCCGCTGGCATCTGGGTATGTGCATATCTGGTAGTGGAGCTGTTGTACGAGCAAGCTGGTTTGGAAGGACTTACATAGTCATGTTTGGACACAAGGGTCTTTGTGAGCTGAAATGCGTAGTTTTAAAAGCTGAGATAAAAGCTTTGGGATACATTGGTATGCGTGTATGACCATATTTGGTGTCTGAGTCATCACATGAGCAGGCAGACTGCAAGGACATCACATAGCTTGATCACGTTTCAGTCATGTTAGTTTTAAGAGCTGTGAATTCGCAAAACTGAGATAAAGGTTTGCGTCCAATGACTACACAGTGCACAGACGGTGCACAATGAAGGTTCACTATGTGTGTCACAAATCACCTGCAATCCTTAGACGTGTAGCAATAGCCCTTCTCACATTTATGTGTCGTAGAAGTGTGGTGTGGAGGGAGGAGGGGGCATGTGCAGGGGAGGTGTAGTGGGGTGTGGGTGTTACGTGAAGTGCAGTGTGATGGCAGAGGGGAGTCAATGTTTGTATAGTGGGGACATCTGAGATGAACTTCAGAAGGGCACAAGGCGAATGCTACCAAACCTTGTAGACTTCCATACATTGTTTGCATGTATACATAATCCCCTCTCATCAGCTCTTCCAGGAACAGCTGAAATGTGCCAGCTCAGCAGTTTAATATAATTGTTATAGTCTACACTAAGAGTAATACTAACTAATATAAAATGGTGCAGTTGTATCTGAGGTGCCGAGTTGACAGTTCTCATGATTTTCACTGTGTGAAGAAACAATTCCCCTTCTCCTGTGGTCTGTGAACATGCAGACTGACAGACTTGTTACACCTCAGTGCTCCATTGCATGATACAGAGGGGGGACTTTTCTTCCGCTCTCCCTAGCAGACTGTGTGTGAAGTGTGCGATGTTTGATGCATGCATATGCACAGGGGGAGGAAGAGGGAAGGGGGAGGGGTGTCCCCTGCAACCTGTATGTGCTGAGCCAACAACCAACAAGGAATCCCCCATTACAAATATGATTGAAGTCTGTCAAATGCAGGATGACTGTCTGTCTGCCCACAACTAGCAATTGCCATAGTGAAGCACATGTTCTGGTGGTAATGCCATGAGTGAAGTCAACTGTATGTCCTATAAGCTGACCAGAACACCTGTAGCTTACACAAGCTCCATGTACAATGTCCATATTTGTGCAAATATGGTGTACGTTGCTGCATAGTTTGTGAATGATGTGAATATGTCATGCTCACACCCCCATGACATATCTCCTACCGACATCTGTCACCCCGGCAACCCAAGAACTAACACTGTTGTTTAACCGGCACTAATTGGCAAACTGCCACAGGGACTTCCTCAGAAGTGGAAATGGTACTTTCATCATATCCATGCAGTACTGATTCCATATAAAGACAAAGCTCCTTATATGGGCGTTGAACATTTCAGCAACGAGAAGCAGACTGGCTACCTGTGATCCCATTGCACTATATTATGTTAGCTGTCCAGTTGAAATGGTAAACCTTATAATGCAATAGGACAAGAATTTGGGATATGGAGACATTACCAATTGTGGGAATTTTGAGATGTTTCAATGGCTGTTGTGGGAGACTGTCAGTTGTTCACAAACTAATGGCAGGGAACCCTGTCTCAATGCTTATTACATCAGTCAGCCTGGGCAGCTGGCCAGCACACATACAAGTGTCAAATTGCTGTACCAAAAGGTTTACAATTGGCAGTGCAATGAAAGCAAAATGGTGTCGGAAGAAGGTTATTGGCTGGGAAGGCTCTTGGAGTGAACTCTGCAATGTGCAGTATGTGGGGAAGGCTCTTGGAGTGAACTCCGCAATGTGCAGTATGTGGGGAAGGCTCTTGGAGTGAACTCCGCAATGTGCAGTATGTGGGGAAGGCTCTTGGAATGAACTCTGCAATGTGCAGTATGTGGGTAAGGCTCTTGGAGTGGACAGTAAAAGATTAGCAACTGCATACATATGATGAGTTGAACCATTGTTAGGTACTTTGTGTATACAGATGTTGCGTGCCTTTTGGCTATGTGGTACTTCATAAGCCCCCCTTTCCTTCACAGCTGAGTGGTGCTCAATAAGCGCGGTTTTGAAGAACTGAACTGAACCAGAACCTCTTCTTGGAAGGGGCTCCTCAGTTGACTGGACAGACATAAGGACTAGAATGCACGCTTGGACGGTGTCAAGTGACGATGTAACAAACATCTGGAGCCACTATCACCGCTGGATTGTGCTCTCATGTGAGAATGTACACCCTCGTGTGTACGTGTGTAGGAAGTGCACATACCTGCATCAGTGAGCTAATGGGAGATGGAATCTACACCCTAACACTCCCTTAACCCCCAGCCTCTCTCCCACCTTTCCCACATGCACCAACTGATGTAATGGTCTGAGTGTGTCTCACTTCCTTTGAGTGAACGATTGTAACTGAGACATCCCTAGCCAGCTGAAGCCAGGCATAAAATTATTGACAAACATTTTGTCGGTTGTGCAGCTGTTGGGGGCCGCATGAAACTGAGGTGTGACACGCACACTTGCATAGGCTAGAGTTAGTAGGGTGGGGAAGAAATAGTCAAATGAATGTGTGTCAGGGAATCGAGGCAATTCGCTTCCAAATCATGGTGCTGTGTATATTGGGGACACTAACCTATGGGAGTGTGGTGCTGGGCGGTTAGCCATTTTGTTAGTGCTGGTAAAGTTACAGCTTGTTGACTGGGAGTGGTCATCTCTCTGTACCACTGGGTAGCGTGGTACAGAGAGATGACCACTGGGTAGCATGGTACAGAGAGAAGACCACTGGGTAGCGTGGTGCAGAGAGATGACCACTGGGTAGCATGGTGCAGAGAGATGACCACTGGGTAGCGTGGTACAGAGAGATGACCACTGGGTAGCATGGTACAGAGAGATGACCACTGGGTAGCGTGGTACAGAGAGATGACCACTGGGTAGCATGGTGCAGAGAGATGACCACTGGGTAGCGTGGTACAGAGAGATGACCACTGGGTAGCGTGGTACAGAGAGATGACCACTGGGTAGCGTGGTACAGAGAGATGACCACTGGGTAGCGTGGTACAGAGAGATGACCACTGGGTAGCATGGTACAGAGAGATGACCACTGGGTAGCGTGGTACAGAGAGATGACCACTGGGTAGCGTGGTACAGAGAGATGACCACTGGGTAGCGTGGTACAGAGAGATGACCACTGGGTAGCGTGGTACAGAGAGAAGGCCACTGGGTAGCGTGGTACAGAGAGATGACCACTGGGTAGCGTGGTACAGAGAGATGACCACTGGGTAGCGTGGTACAGAGAGATGACCACTGGGTAGCGTGGTGCAGAGAGATGACCACTGGGTAGCGTGGTACAGAGAGATGACCACTGGGTAGCGTGGTACAGAGAGATGACCACTGGGTAGCATGGTACAGAGAGATGACCACTGGGTAGCATGGTACAGAGAGATGACCACTGGGTAGCGTGGTACAGAGAGATGACCACTGGGTAGCGTGGTACAGAGAGATGACCACTGGGTAGCGTGGTACAGAGAGATGACCACTGGGTAGCGTGGTACAGAGAGATGACCACTGGGTAGCGTGGTACAGAGAGATGACCACTGGGTAGCGTGGTGCAGAGAGATGACCACTGGGTAGCGTGGTACAGAGAGATGACCACTGGGTAGCGTGGTACAGAGAGATGACCACTGGGTAGCGTGGTACAGAGAGATGACCACTGGGTAGCGTGGTACAGAGAGAAGACCACTGGGTAGCGTGGTACAGAGAGATGACCACTGGGTAGCGTGGTACAGAGAGATGACCACTGGGTAGCGTGGTACAGAGAGAAGACCACTGGGTAGTGTGGTGCAGAGAGATGACCACTGGGTAGCGTGGTACAGAGAGAAGACCACTGGGTAGCGTGGTGCAGAGAGATGACCACTGGGTAGCGTGGTACAGAGAGATGACCACTGGGTAGCGTGGTGCAGAGAGATGACCACTGGGTAGCGTGGTGCAGAGAGATGACTACTGGGTAGCATGGTACAGAGAGATGACCACTGGGTAGCGTGGTACAGAGAGATGACCACTGGGTAGCGTGGTACAGAGAGATGACTACTGGGTAGCGTGGTACAGAGAGATGACCACTGGGTAGCGTGGTACAGAGAGATGACCACTGGGTAGCGTGGTACAGAGAGATGACTACTGGGTAGCGTGGTACAGAGAGATGACCACTGGGTAGCGTGGTACAGAGAGATGACCACTGGGTAGCGTGATGCAGAGAGATGACCACTGGGTAGCGTGGTACAGAGAGATGACTACTGGGTAGCGTGGTACAGAGAGATGACCACTGGGTAGCGTGGTACAGAGAGATGACCACTGGGTAGCGTGGTACAGAGAGATGACCACTGGGTAGCGTGGTACAGAGAGATGACCAGCTGGGTAGCGTGGTACAGAGAGATGACCAGCTGGTAGCGTGGTACAGAGAGATGACCAGCTGGGTTGTTGTGGGCGCATGGAGGTTGTGTTACTGAACTCTCTTTGAAGCCTGAACCTGCTGTCAATGCCTGTGTGCAAATTCCTGACCCTGATGTAACATGGGTGCGTGACCGGTGGCAATGCCTAAATAGGATCTGGTCAGTTTTGTTGTGGTAGTCAGTGCTCTCATCACCATCTTTCCCACCTACAGCACTGTGTTTGTCCTTCCTGGCTGCCAGCTGTTTGAGGTCAATAAAAGCATTCCTAATGTATGATGTAATGCAGGGGAGAGAGCTCTCCATGAGACAATTTGATTAGCTAGGACTTGAATCATTAGTGTGCATGTTTTGATGTGTAATTGGTTGCTGTGGAAACGCATGCAGCCATCTTGCCAGGCTTCCTCATTATGGGAAATTCCAACTTCCTAGTGTTACAAGGAAAGGAAGGTGTCTTAAACAAACAGAGTACAGGTACAATTCACTAGAATTACTCCAAATCCAATGAATACCATTACAATCCCATGGTATATACACGGAAGAAGCCACCTTGCAACAAACAAACAAACAATGTTACATTAAATACAATTTTCCCTTGTACCAACAGATTGCTGTCTGTGTTGCTGACATGCAACAAACAGATCAACCTGAGTTGTTTCTGATGGCATACAGTACAACACTGTATGCCAGTACAGTACACCTGCAATGTGCACATCCTCTACTAGTATGGACATGCTCCAGCGTCTGGCGGCCGTCCTCCCTCTACTAGTACCGCATGCTCCAGTGTCTGGCGGCCATCCTCCCTCTTCTAGTACCGACATGCTCCAGCGTCTGGTGGCCGTCCTCCCTCTACTAGTACCGACATGCTCCAGTGTCTGGCGGCCGTCCTCCCTCTACTAGTACGAACATTCTCCAGTGTCTGGCGGCCCTCCTCCCTCTACTAGTACCAACATGCTCCAGCGTCTGGCGGCCCTCCTCCCTCTACTAGTACCAACATGCTCCAGCGTCTGGCGGCTGTCCTCCCTCTACTAGCACCGACATGCTCCAGCGTCTGGCGGCTGTCCTCCCTCTACTAGTACCAACATGCTCCAGCGTCTGGCGGCTGTCCTCCCTCTACTAGTACCGACATGCTCCAGCGTCTGGCGGCCGTCCTCCCTCTACTAGTACCGACATGCTCCAGCGTCTGGCGGCCGTCCTCCCTCTACTAGTACCGACATGCTCCAGCGTCTGGCGGCCGTCCTCCCTCTACTAGTACCGACATGCTCCAGCGTCTGGCGGCTGTCCTCCCTCTACTAGTACCGACATGCTCCAGCGTCTGGCGGCCGTCCTCCCTCTACTAGTACCGACATGCTCCAGCGTCTGGCGGCCGTCCTCCCTCTACTAGTACCGACATGCTCCAGTGTCTGGCGGCCGTCCTCCCTCTACTAGTACCGACATGCCACCAGTGCACATGCAGTTGTAACTTGCCAACTGAGGTGGATCAGTCAATGAATGATGTGTATGGACAAGGCTATTTGTGGCTGACCAGCGGTATTTTGTGGCTATAAACATGTTAACTGTAACACATAGTCCCCCAGTAGCCCTAGCACTAAGTTAACGAAAGACGACCCGAAGCTATAGATGTCACTATCGAGATAGCCTGCAGTTATATTTTATGGATATGACCTGAAGCTAAGCTGTTGTGGAGACGTACGTCCCAAAGAGATTGCCCCAAAGCTTAACTGTTACAGTGATGGTCCAAAGCCAAGTTGTTATAATGGCAAGAGCTCAGCACAGCCTAACTTCTTGGCTAGCCCAATAATGATCATGTATGTACGTATATTACACTATACATGAACCGAGTTATCATGTATGTACGTATATTACACTATACATGAACCGAGTTATCATGTATGTACGTATATTACACTATACATGAGCTGAGTTATCATGTATGCACGTATATTACACTATACATGAACCGAGTTATCATGTATGTACGTATATTACACTATACATGAACCGAGTTATCATGTATGTACGTATATTACACTATACATGAACCGAGTTATCATGTATGCACGTATATTACACTATACGTGAGCTGAGTTGACAAAAGTGAACTGTACACGTGCAATTTACAGAGCAGGAGGTTGGGACAGTAGGGTAGCGTGTCTTCACAGCGTATGTAGTTGACGTCACTGCTTGTACTTGTGATGACGTAAACACTGCCCTGTGGTGCATTCCTAAACATATCATAACACACACCTTTGTCTCTCAGACTCACAGTCTGCTAACAGCTTACAACATATTTTAATGCAAATGAAAGGGAATTTCTGTGTTATGACAGGCCACCTTCTTCCAACCCCCATCCTATCCTCTCATAACAAAGGCTACCCCACACATACACACATATACGTACACATGACATTCTAATATTGTTTTTCATTTCCTATTTTCAAAATTGTATTCGCGCATGAATTAAAGGTGACCTAATTGCATTACTACATGCAGTCTGATTGGTTTATTGTACGTATACACATGCATAACCTTTTCTATATGCCAGTGTTTATTGCCACACACCTCTAGTTTTGCCTACTCCAAATGTCCCAAAGTCCCCTTGTGTTTCACTCTCTCGTGAATTGTCGTGTCCCCCAAACTTAGTATAACTTTCCTGGTCTTGTCTTTGTCATTTGTAGATCCTTCAGTTTCAGTTGCACTCGCACATGTATTTCTTCACTCATCTACACACGGTCTAATATTCTTATTCATTTCCTAGTACTCTTATGTACTGTGACACAAGCACAGGTCAGCCTAGTTGTTTTATACAGGATGCACTGGCTGTGTACGTGTATAAACTACTTTCAGATTGTAAATGGAATACAACAAAATTGATTACACTAGATTCCCCTACTATTAACGGAGTATCTTTGAATGTTCTAGATATAAACCTACCATGAATAGGACATGTCCTTCCACCTCAAGCAACAGTTCACATTGCGAGGTCCAACCACGAGCGACCATTCACATTGCGAGGTCCAACCACGAGAGACCGTTCACATCGTAAGGTGCATCAGCAACCTGCCGTTGACAATGTGAGGTGCAGCCACGAACTAGTGCACACATCGCAAAGTTCAGCCACGAATTACCATTGACATCGCCAGGTCCAACCACTCCTGCACCTTTGGGTAGACCTGCACGTTATTCCAAGAACCACTTTGTTGCAAACGGTAATTAACCCTATACCCCTCTTAATTGATACAACAGGTGTGTGTGTGTGTGTGATTGGTACATGCATCAGCTGCTACTTCTTTGGTTGCTAGGCAGCAAACTTTACAGCCTGTTAACCCTCTAATGCATTACGCCCCCCCTAATTCGACAGGCACCTGTCAGGTTGGTTTAGTAAAGGTGAGTTGTGGGGGGGGGGGGGGTTATCCCCGGGCCCTCACAACATTAAAAATATCTCGGCTGCATACCCGGGCCTTCCGCCAACTCATTGTTTCCTTGGAAGCAAGGGTTGAAAAAGATATTGTACATGACCCCCAAGCAGCGGAAGACCCTAGAGGAACCTGGTTGACGGTAGGTGCTTAGCAGGGGGAGGAAGTGTAGTCGGTGGTATAGGGGTGACCCAGTGGAGGACATTAACCCTCTGTAATGCCTTCCAGTTTGGGAACAGGCAGGTGTTAAATTTGCCTGGAAATGGCAGTGTTCTGCAGTAGCCATCTGCTTGTGTGCTACAGAGCACAGCTGGAAATCCTGTCCTCTTTCACAGTTACCGTAATTACCTGTCACCTACCCTTAAGGGACATCCCATCATGCTTTGATCACCTTCACACCTACAATGGTTAGGTTGTTTCCTAGATTACAGTGATTCGCAAGAATAATCCATTTGATAAGCACTGGTCATCATGATCATTTCATTATATAAATTTGAGTCAAAATTAGTACAAGTTAATTATTTTTAAAGATGTGTTAAGTGAGTACAATTCAATCAATGTAACGGGTCATTGCCTTTAATTACCATAGATAGTAATTATAACTTATTTTGTGGTTCATAACAGATGGTGAACCAATCACACTGTCATGTGTAGCTAAGTATCACTTGTGTTAACAAGTAGTAGTATATGTGACACTATGCCTGTAGTCCTGTGTATGTCTGCGTGTCTGTGCGTATGTATATGTGCCCTGTATATGAAGCTGTGGTCCGTGCTGTGCTGTGCACAGTAAACTCATATAGAGCGAGTACATATGTGTGTCACAGTGCTTGTTTGTATAGTGGCTGTGTCTCTCTCTCTACGTGTGTGCGTTGCTATCAGATATAGCTGTGAACACTAGTTGTTTCTGTTGCTGTTGACAGCTGATGGCTGTATCCAGAATAATACTCTTGATGTGACAGCATGTTGGCCTTCGTATCCACTGAGTCTGGTATCCTCTCATACCTGCCTTGGGTTCCACTGAGTACAAAGTTGTAGCAATGTGTTGCTGGCATCACGTCTCCAACATAGTCATAGGCATGTTCTTGTGATTGGCTTGTTGTGTATTCATCACCACTGCCTCCGTGGGCGGGGCGACTGCCCTCAAGTGGGCGTGGGGCACTGTGCTTGTCCTTGTCTTCCACAACAAAAGCGTACCCTCTTCCCTCCCCCTGCCCCGGCGCAATTGTAGGCACTGGTTTCTCATAGTCTCTGGGTTGCCTCATTCTATCCCCAGTTGAATCGCAGTAGGAAGTAGTCCCTGCCAGTGGGCATGTCTCAGGTGGAGAGTCTACACGGACACACTTGTATGCAGGATTGGTTGTCATGGTTACATGCGAGTTGAGGGTGGAGTTTCGGTGGTGGATCTGAGTTTCTGCGTATACATTTTCAGCACTAGGTTCGTCGTAGTCCCTGCAGAGAGGGGCATGTGGAGACCAAAAATGGGCAGTGGACAAACGGCTGTTTCTTTTGCTACATACTGTATACAGCAGTTGCTCTGGTGTATCCCTGCATTAGCTCTAACAAGCATACCCACAGTGTGCTCGCACACACACACACACACACACACACACACACATACACGCACTGTGAACTGACACACAATGCAGTGCCACCATGCAGTCCTACCTCTGTCCATCCTGTATTCTCCTGTTCTTCTTCACCAAACCCACTCCGACTACCACTGCTACAGTGATCCCTATTACAAGCAGGACACTCACGCCAACGACCAAAGATATAACCACAGTGAGCGATGAGCTTTCATCTGTGTTGCCTGTTGGGTAGTGGAAAGTGTGTATAGGGGTCTGGTGTTACAGTGCTGCAGGTGATTGTCTCCTGTACATTACTATACATAACTTGGTATTGATTCCAGTTCAGATATTAAGCTTTGTTGCCAAAATATGCTCTGCAAGTGCACAAATGCGTGAGCACACGCACGCGTGCGCACGCATACACACAGATATATACATACATACATACATACATACCTACATATAAGTTATAGTTATATTATGGATGTGAGGGCATTTCCAATTTAGCTACAAGGGCGCGAAAAGCGCCCGAGTGCGATAAATTAGATTAATGCCCGAGCATGCCGTAATATAACTGGCTTGTTGTTTTGAACAAGAATGGTTTGAATTGTCGAACAAATCGAGCTACGTCGTTTCCTCGGTGTCGACAACAGATGCTTATGGAATTAGGAGGATATGGCGAAACGAGAGGCACTGTGTGAAAAGGAAGTGATTAGTGACGGTAACTCCAAGAAACCTGCTTCTTTGTTGAACATTCAACATTTCGTTGCCAAGTGCATAGCAGACCAGATCAGAAGGAATGTGCAAGAGCTAAGGAGTCTTCTGTAGAAGAAGCGCTGTTCTTGTTTTCGGCGCGACCAGAGGAACTTAGTAGCTAGCTACGTTCTTCCGCTTGAAATGAGGCTTCGCGAAGGGTGTTGTGCAGCAACACAGCCATTGATTTCAAGGTAGTTATGCACGCCAGGCCTTACCAAGTTACCTGAATTCACTGTAATGAAGAAGACAAGGCAGCCACTGTACAGGGGCGTAAGAACAGCTTAGCAAGTGGGGGGGGGGAGGGGGGGGGGCTTAAGAATTTTTTGCTCACTACGCTTGCAAAATGCTCCCTTTCAAAATATTCTTCTTTGCAGTTGTTCCACTTTAAACTGCTTCTAATAGGCTTTCGTTCACTAACAAAATGTACTTCCTTGTTTGCGTATGCAGTAGTGACTAAACACCATCTCAGGCGCCTTTTTCAATGACAGCAGAAGGCGCATGTTTGGACAATTTAAGTAATATTTTCATAGTTTGTACTGTTTTTTGGACTGATAGCATATATCTACAGGAATTTCTGGTTTACTGGAGCAACATAATTGATCATAATGGCGGCATGAGTTAGCATTTGCATAATAGAAAAAATATAGGTTGTGGCTAAAAAACTGTGTGTGTGTGGGGGGGGGGGGGTTGGCTTAAACCCCCAAGCCCCATAGCTTGCTACATCCTTGCTGTAAGTGTGTAGAGAAGGCCCTGCTTAGCTACTTTGAAACGTTTTAGCTTGCATGTAGCATTGTTATGCAGCGGTCAAAGCCCACTGTATTGAGAAAAGAGTTGGACACTTACATATGTGTGAAAAGCATTTCATGCTTAATTCATTCAAATCAACCAATTTTATCATTTTTTCCTTGATGCATCTAGCTAACTAGCATGCACAAGCAAGTCATGTGTAATCATGGGATGTCATGAGCATACACTGCCATGACATTGTACACCCACAAGGTGACACATGAACGTGCCGCGAGAAAGAGTCACATGCTATGGGGACCCCGTAAAACCAGGAATGGCAGGAAGGGAACAGGAAACGGGGAATGGGGAATGGGGATAGGGAGTTTGTTTGCTTCATTGGTTCTCACAGTGTTCATGAAAAAACTCACTGTTAAAAATGTGGCTTGATGATCACACCAGTCAGTGCTCACACCAAGGGTGTGTTCAGTCACACCATTACTGTAGTGTGACGTTCACACTGACACCAGTATCCACAATGTCATGTCATTTCTGATAGATTAAGAGACTTTGAAGTAATTCATAACCAAAATTATTGATGACAAGAGTTTATTTGGAATCCTATACAAGCTATCTAAGGACATAGCTACCCAGGGCATAGTCTTGCCTGCTGCGACTGTCCCAACAGGCGCCCGGGGGGGCGGGTTAAGGGAGGGACGGTCTAGCAGCAATAGCGATTAGTTAACACCTGTTCGGCCAATCAGATGTGAGTACTGTGAATCGCGGCAACGATATTCATGACCTTAGCTGTTTCTGCTAGGCGTGGGAACTGTACAATTGGAGGTGTGACATAGATAACCCAAAGGTGTGAACTAATCGCTATCCCCGCTAGACCGTCCCTTCCCTTCTGCGCACCTGGCGCTTATTGGGACGGTCTAGCTAGCCAGACTACCCAGGACACAGCTACGCCTGATGGTATATATAGGATGGGAAGACCTCCTCAAACTGAGTATGCCATATATTAATTTTAATTGTACCATTAGGTATTTTGTGTTGCAGGGGATGCCGTATTCCCCAGTAAAGTTCACTGGGGCACAGATGCCCGATGTATGCAGGGGATGCTGAATTCCCCGGTGAAGTTCACTGGGGCACCAGATGCCCGATGTTTGCAGGGGATGCCGTATTCCCCAGTGAAGTTCACTGGGGCACAGATGCCCGATGTATACAGGGGATGCTGAATTCCCCGGTGAAGTTCACTGGGGCACCAGATGCCCGATGTTTGCAGGGGATGCCGTATTCCCCGGTGAAGTTCACTGGGCAACAGATGCCCGATGCTTGCAGGGGATGCCGTATTCCCTGGAGACGTTCACTGGGGCACCAGATGCCCGATGTTTGCAGGGGATGCCGAATTCCCCGGTGAAGTTCACTGGGGCACAGATGCCCGATGCTTGCAGGGGATGCCGTATTCCCTGGAGACGTTCACTGGGGCACCAGATGCCCGATGTTTGCAGGGGATGCCGAATTCCCCGGTGAAGTTCACTGGGGCACAGATGCCCGATGTATGCAGGGGATGCCGAATTCCCCGGTGAAGTTCACTGGGGCACAGATGCCCGATGTATGCAGGGGATGCTGAATTCCCCGGTGAAGTTCACTGGGGCACCAGATGCCTGATGTATGCAGGGGATACCGTATTCCCCGGTGAAATTCACTGAGGCACCAGATGCCCGATGGTTGCAGGGGATGCCGTATTCCCCAGTGAAGTTCACTGGGGCACCAGATGCCCGATGGTTGCAAGGGATGCCGTATTCCCCGGTGACGTTCACTGGGGCACCAGATGCCCGATGTTTGCAGGGGATGCCGTATTCCCCGGTGAAGTTTACTGGGCAACAGATGCTGGATGTTTGCAGGGGATGCCGTATTCCCCAGTGAAGTTCACTGGGCACCAGATGCTGGATGTTTGCAGGGGATGCCGTATTCCCCAGTGAAGTTCACTGGGACACCAGATGCCCGATGTTAGCAGGGGATGCCGTATTCCCTGGTGAAGTTCACTGAGGCACCAGATGCCCGATGTTTGCAGGGGATGCCGTATTCCCCAGTGAAATTCACTGGGGCACCAGATGCCCGATGGTTGCAGGGGATGCCGTATTCCCCAGTGAAGTTCACTGGGGCACCAGATGCCCGATGGTTGCAAGGGATGCCATATTCCCCGGTGACGTTCACTGGGGCACCAGATGCCCGATGTTTGCAGGGGATGCCGTATTCCCCGGTGAAGTTCACTGGGGCACCAGATGCCCGATGTTTGCAGGGGATGCCGTATTCCCCAGTGAAGTTCACTGGGGCACCAGATGCCCGATGTTTGCAGGGGATGCCGTATTCCCCGGTAAAGTTCACTGGGGCACTAGATGCCCGATGTTTGCAGGGGATGCCGTATTCCCCGGTGAAGTTCACTGGGGCACCAGATGCCCAATTTTTGCAGGGGATTCGGGTGCCATCACCCACAAACTATCCTGCCAGTTGGTATGCTGTGTACTACGTATACTCAAATCCTTAAAGTAGTGTACCATATCTGCAGTGAAATGTTACCATTAAGTGCTTACTCTCTTACAAACTGTTCCCATAATGGTATATTGTGTACTGCATGGTTGGAGTGAACATCACACTGCAAAAGGGTGTGCTCACTGTGGCAACCAATTTACACGAATTTTAAATGTGATCGTCACTCTCTATTTTAACAGTGCTCCAGCTGACAACTTGAATCAAACGTTCTGACCAGGGGTCCTTTGGGGTTGACTCATACATAGAGACATCTGACCAAGTTGTGATTGACTGGAGCTTTTACTTGAACACCTATGCTACTGAGCCACTCAGAAGTTTCAATCGGCTAAGGTGCAAAAGAGTGCAGTGTGTGCATCCCGCACAGTCAGAATGATGTACCAAATTCTGACCAAGAACCAGCCAGCTCTGGCTCTTAGAATGCACATAATGCATGTGTAGTCTCCTCCCAACAATGGGCACAAGGAGGACTAAGGAGTGAAATAACGAACAACTAACATATCAAACAAATACAGGCTACTGGTCTGCAGTTGATATTGTAGAGGCTCATAATTGCGTTGATAATACAATGATACGAGATTCTTGAGCAAGACACAACTGATAATGATAAGTCAATCAAATGCAGGACGTTTCGACATTCTTTGTCACAAACGTCCTGCATTTGATTGATTTATCACTATCAGTTGTGTCATGCTCAAGAATCTCGTATCATTGGTCTGTAGTTGTTTGTTATTTCAGATGACAGCAGTAAACTCATTACGATGTAACATCACTAGCACTTACTTCCTCTATGACATGGTTCTGTTCACCAATCCTCTTCATGCAAACCAGCCAAACGAGATTTGGAGGACCGTGCTAGATTAATACTTCCTCTATGCCTCTGTCGACCAATCACTTCCATGCAAACCAGTCAAAACCAGACGGCACTACAGAGACTATGTACATCACTATAGAGCTGAAGTATACAGCAGTAGTGGAGAACACTTACTACCACTTCACCGTGCGTTGCGTCCAAAGGAAACATCCTTCATTTCAGCCATCACAGCTTGAGATCCAAAGGGATTTGCTTCTTACTGTTGCACATCTTATGGGTGAATTTGGCATTACACATCTGTATTACAGCATCCTTCACTGCACACATCCTTCCAAGCTACATTTGTACTCACAGTACAATAGCTACATACACTATGTTGTTCTTGCAAAGATTGTGTTGACACGATTGTTGGCACATTGGAATATTAATAGCTGGCACTTCCTTTGCTCCATAACCGATTGAAACTTCTGAGTGGCTAGGTAGTATATCTCACTGTGTTCTAGAAACAGCTCAGCTGATCACAATTTGGTCAGATGTATCTACGTGTGAGTCTATTCAGACATTTCAACCCCAAAAGACCCCTGGTGAAAACATCTAGTTGTCTGCTGGAGTTGTTGAGACACCGTGGAAACCAATAATTATTAACTCCCCATTCCCATTCCCTTCCTGCCATTCCTGGTTTTTACGGGGTCCCCATGCTTATGTGAACAGCAGCTGTGTGGCAAGAAATGCGTGAAAAATGAGCAACAACTTTAGAACAAAATAAACATTGCACATGAAGCTGATTGGCTAACAATAAGAGCCCAGTGCTCCCGGAGAATTTAAAGTATAGCAAAACTGGTGGTTATACAATATGAACCACAGTTTTCGCCTTTGATGTATGGCTTCATCATACAACAAACATACATACACGTACCACATGCGTATTAATATTCACTGGCCTAATATTTGACTGATGCCCCTTGCCTGAGAACTTCATGATCGTATTTTGCGAAGCCCCTGTATCCACCAAAATATCTAATGACAGCAGGGGTGTTCTCATTCTATTTTCATGAACATCCGCTAACTTGTGAAATTCACAATTTAGCTTCCCGCAAATTTGTATGCATGTGGTACACACAGATATACACACATGCCGACAAAAGCACCCAACTTGCTAATATATATGCATACACATTTGTATTCACTGCACACACTCAACGCACCTGAAGACATAAGCTGCTCATGTCCATACACTTCCACCTCACTGATGAAGTGATACATCAGTGTTGCATGGAAGCCCTTCGGGTCCAAGAGCTGAATTTCAAGGTATCTCTCAATCATGCACTGGTCCAGGTTCACCCGTGATAGTCCCTCACTTGTTTCCCTCATATAGTTACCGTTGACTGGTTGAGGTTCCTCACTGAGTGAGTTAAAGGCACTTATGTTCACAGAAAGTGGTTCATAGATACGCTGTTCTGTATTCCTGCAGCAGGCGAGAGTGACATAATCGACGCACCACCCATGAGGGATGACCAGAATGATCCTTGGCTGCTTGGATTTGTTCCACATGTAATAATTCTGTGCTTCAGGCGATTTGCTGCAGTTGTGAGCTAGTGTTGTCCGTTGTCCATCAAGGAGAAGTGGAGTTGTGTTTCTTGACTGCGTGCAGTTCTGGATGTTGTCACTGTGAGAGAGACACACGGAGCTGTCTGCCTTCTCTGGTGTGATGAACTGCCTGGACAGGGTCACTGCTTCCATGACTGAGACCAGATACTGCCTCACTGGTACCTTCTGGACTGCTGGGAGAAAGAGAGGGATTGGAGGTGGAGAGAATTAGGAGGGGTGCCAAGAGAAGGGTGAAGAAGGAGGGTGGAAGGGTTGAGGGTTATAGAGAGAGGAGAGTGGAGGGGTGGAGAGAGAGAGTGGGGTGGAGGAAGAGTGGATGAAGAGAGGAGAGATTGTTGGAAATATATCACTACTGGATAAAAAGGGTAACGTTTTTAGATACACATATAGATACATGCAAAGAATAATGGAACAGGATCTTCACTGTTTTCTTCACCAATCCCATTTCTTACTTTGGCTGGCAGTAGGCACTGCTATGGAGAGAACCAAAATGGCTGCAACCAACACCTTGTGTATCCACCTTCCACTTCTTTCTTCTACCACTCCTCCCCTGTTCTCTGTCCTTGCCATGACTCCCTGAAGTGCCAACAGGCTCACTCAAACCTTCAATAATACAGACCCCTACACCTACTCTGTACCTTCTGCCTTAAGTAGCTTCTAAATCTTGTGTACTTGCGAACATCCAGGTACTCTTATACTGTTGTGCACGCCAGCCATGCCTCACATGAAACCATGCGTAGCCGTGCTGAGGTTACTGTTTGCTTGATACCTTACCAGTGTTATCTGTGGTAGGCTTCAAGGGCCAGTTGGTCGGCTTTGACAAGCAAGATAAAAGCTAGCAGCAATAAAGTGAAATGGGAATGCTTCTGATAATGGTGACAATGTAGGCCACTAGGGAGGCCAGTGAAGGGACACCTTTATAATAAGTTGTAGTGAGTGTTTTTAGTGGCTTTGTCCAGCTATCAACAACGACATTCAATTACTTACATATATTCACCCTCATTTTTCTGTCATTCAGCTGACGAAGACCCACTGAATCTCATTACCATTTGTGTTGCATGATTTAGTCAAAAGTCCTTGCATGCCTTCCCACACACGATGCAACAATGAGCCCCTAGAGTATCACTGATAATATGCAGCAGTAATGGCAGCCCATGGCTAATTACGAACTTCCTGTGTGAAGATCCCGCAAGTGGCAACAGCTGTATGGTAAGTCACTTTCAATCTAAAGCCCACATAATGGTTATGTTATCAGTCTTCAAACTAACTACTACGCATGCTGAGCAGTACCTGATCATGACTGTTCACATGGGACTCACTTGCAGGACACCCACCTGCTGTTGGAGTAGTAGACAGGTCCTTCTGACTATGCAACTGCTGAGGCACATAATTCAGTGGATCGCTGAATTCAGGACACCTTTCTAATGAGGACAGTGCCTACTGTCCCAGCTACATAAAGATGTGTACAAAGCTACCTCTGAAATAAGGGTACCTCTCTAATGAGGCCAATCCCTAAAGACTCAGGTACAAAGGGATGTAGCTCTACGTGCAGCCACATATCAGCATGGACAATGCGTGGAAATTACAGTGTCCATAGTAAAACAAAGAAACGGAAGTGTGTCAGTGAATCTCTTCACTGTACTCTACTTCTTTGTTTGTCTCACATCTTGGTCTCTCTGTTACATTTTCCTTTCATTCCTTCCAACTATGATGCCCACTCTGTTGCTGTTCGCCCCTAGCTGCGTACATCTGGCATTACAACCCTATATGATACGTACATGGGACCCTCTCATCATGAGGATGTCAAAAGATACTTACATCTTAGGCTCAGGGGTGCCATAAGGTCAAAGGTCAGAGTCCACCCTATACTGGACCACTACTCTCATATATACATCTTTGTATGCATTAATAGTAATAGGGGGTCTATGGGGGAGGGGCAAGTATAAGGAAATGTCTCAAATCAGGACACTTAAGACCCATCCCAAATGTGTCTGGAATTGAGTGGCACTGCAGCAACTAAATGTTCACTGGCTCTGCATAATTATATGTTCAAATCACACAATTAAAATATACATTTACAATATTACAAACATAACCCTTACGTCTAGAGATAGTATGTCTCCAGTACGAATTTAAACTGCTCACTAATGGCAAGTGTCAGCCAATCAAAATCCCACTAGACCTATAGAAGGAGTCTTGGATTATCCTTGTGCGAGCGTAGGAAGATTTCTTCAGGTCAGTGTAATCCAGGATCTTCCAGCCGTAGTTGGCCGAGGTCATGACCGGGTACTCGAACTTCTGGTCCGGTCCCAACTCCTTCCTCCTGGTGAGGTACGCTTTGCGGCCTTCCCCGTGTGCACTGAGCCCAGTGTAGAGTAGAGCCTTGGTCCTTGTGGTGGGAGGACGCATATCACTTGCACTGAGGTTCGTCTACCATATGACACGAGGGATGGGTGGAAAACAGATGTAGTGAAACCTGTCTAAGACAACCACCTGTGGGCCAGTTATCACTGGCCTTTATAGAGAGGTGGCTGCATTACAGAGGTAGGCTGCAGTGCTATGTCTATGCTATTTGGGGCCAGAGAAGCTGGTTGTTTTAGAGAGGTGACTGTATCGTAGAGATACATAGACTGCAATGCTTTATTGCTACGCTAGTGCTGTCCAGGGAGGCTGGCTGCTTAGAGAGGTGGCTGTGGTATACAGTGACTATTAAATTATACAGGTAATACTGTTTAGCACATGCTGTACACCACACTACATACAACACTGAAACAATACCTATGTTACCTGTTTAAATACAGGCTGTGCAGTGGAAGAGGCCATAATCACTATCATTCAAAATGCTCAAGCATCATAAAGTTAATGGACTGTACATTCATGATGCTAACATGCCATTCTAGCCACTCTACTGCACACTCTCACACAACACATCAGTGACGCTCAGTGATGCTGCTGGGTCCATGTGTCAATGAACAACAGCAGGAGACTGGATGCATGCATCAACAGTCTATTAGTGGAGTCACAGTCACAGTTACATGGACTCATTCGCATTAGCCAAAGTTCACACTACATACTTCAAACATTTCGGCAGCCTTCAGTCACATTCCATCAGTGGATGGTTCAAGGAAGCAGTGCATGTGATGGGAGATGTGATGACAGCTAATGTAACAAGGCATGAATAACTCACAGATGAAGGTAGTTGAAAGCTACCAAAATGTTTGAAAGCGTGTGAAGTTGACTGAATCAAAGTGTCAGATTCACCTGTCCAACCAGGCCCCGGAAGCTTCAAAAATAGTAGAAATGGATAGTTCTTTCTTCTCACCTCATTGCATGTAGGATATTCCCATGAATATGTTACAAACACATTATGTTCTACCACACTGACACACAAGGCAGTCACTGACGCCAACCTGCGGGGGTGTCATTGGTTGCATCCTAGAGGGGAGGGGCTGGCTGGCACTCTTCTTCGTCTGTTCACCCTGTTCCTCGAGCAGCCTGATCCGGTGACCAATCTCACCGCCAAACTTCATCCCTTCCTTCTTTGGCCTGGACTGGAAGGCAGTCTTTGCGAACTGCTTTGAGTAGCGCAGGTGCCACTGGAAGCGCACAGCAGCCTCCTTGTTGATGCTTTCAATCCAAAAGTTCTGCCACTGAGCGTCCATCTTCACAACCAGAGCAGACACACACCACATATTACAGCAAACCACTCGCTGATACTTCGTCATAAGCCCATATATAAGCACACACACACACACACATGCACAAACTCACACATGTGCATGCACAAACTCACACATGTGCATGCACAAACACACACACATACACGCATGCATGCACAAACTCACACACATGCATGCACAAACACACATACATGCACAAACACACACACACACACGAATGCACACAGGTAAACACACTCTCCCAATAGCAATGAACTTTACTGAGCCCATCTATCTCACTATAGTACCATGCAGACCAACACGATGGGATGAGAGCCAGGACAAGCAGCAGCTACGTAGTGGTAGCTAGTCTGTTGAGCAGGGTATAATGTATCTAATTTCCTAGCACTGAGCCGAGATTGGGCAAGTATCTTATTCCTCAGTGGCAGGGGCAGATGAACATGACACAGTTTGGGGAGGCTATTAGGTGGCAAAGCCAGTCAGGCCTGTAGCCACTGTTCTCTGGATCCAGATTGTTGGGGGGCTTCAGGCCCTCAGCCCTATAGGTTCCGCCGCCTATGAGTCTATGACTATATTAAGTCATAGGGTAAGCATCAGCCATGTCATCAGCCGCAATCGCAACGTAAGGTATCAGTACACGATCGAGAAAACAGGACATCATGCAAGCTAATGTGATGGACTTTCCCACCGTCTCACCTTGAACCCGTACCGACTTCGCTCACGTGTGAAGGCTAAACCGTTGCCGGACTCCTCAGAGTCGAGATCTGCTGCTGGATCGATGAAAGCCCGGGAGATGGCGGACTGCACCTTGGGCGTTGCTAAGGGTAGCTAGGAGTTGCTATGCAACCGCGTGACCCTCGACAACATTACAAATGGCTTCCACATCGCAGCACAACATAGTTTGATTGTTGTTGTCCACCTCCTCCTTGTTCCTGCTGGTAATGGCATCGTCTATGGAGAAAGAAGATCCATCGAATGAGTCTGGCACCAATGGGAAGGAGGTTGCGCCAGGAGAGAAGGAAGCACTGCCAGAAATGCTGACATCTGACTATTACAAAGTCAAGAACATGCCAGAGCGCTTCAATCACCCAGGTATGTAGCACGAGCTATCACGCCACGTTCAGGTTATTTGTATTGTCTTGGCATAGCATGACGTCCGCTTAGATTGGGTACGGGAACTTGTAAGGCTGCTTCAGTCGTACCAGTTGCACCATGGACCTGACATGGATATAATATATGCTACGTACGTAATATACAAGATCTATGGATTGTTCAGGTCAACTGTAATTGGGAGCCCGAAACTGATGATGTATTAAGAAACAGTGTTGCAGCATAATGTGTTGAAACATCACAAGTTGCTGATGTGAAATCGTTAGCGAGATCACAGCAGTGAGGAGCCTGGTGGAAGAGGCCCCTGTGGTCTGAAGGCCAATAGCAGTTGTGTCTTATCATAGACACAATTGGGGGCATCACCGTTCATAGATCTTTGAAACGGCTAAGGGCATGTAAGAACACAGCAACTGCGTGCACCTCAACACCACAAGTTACCCCATCTTGTGCTGACTGCATGCAACAATGATGACCTGCTGAATGCAAACCACGGTCTATTACATAGAATAGGTCTATCTGAATGGTGTGTAGTACTATTTGTAGATATGTGGTATGGCTAATGGAGACGTATATGATGTTCACATTCTTACTGGACCACATGTACGTACATTAAGTGCTCTGTAAAAATGTAAACTGTGGTACTGGTTGATTGCTCCTCATTTCCTGAGTGGAACACATGCATGCTCACATGCAATGTACGTATACGTCTATCCATTACTGTGTACGCATGTGTAGTTAGTTGTGCCAGACCACAGGACCTGCAGTCGACCTGCTGGGGACAGGGGGCAATAGTACTTAATGCTGGGTGGTATTGAAATTTCATACCAAGGATTATGTGGTAGTTCTCTTGGAAGTCACTAGCCAAAGATTTGATTTCTTTACCAAACATTTCAGCAGCTGACTGCTGCCTTCTTCAGTGGTAAGGGCTTACACATGTAAGGATTATGTGGATTCAGGCTGGAGGCTACCAGTATACGGTTTGCCTAAAGTATCACAATGACCCTGGGCAATAGTCCTGCCAGTGTTCACTATCACCATAGTAGATTCACCAGGCTTAGCCTATCTCAATAAAGTAGTGTGTATGGCACATCTTGGCCACAAATGACTTGTGGTCTGGTGTGATTATGGGATATCCCAAGCTTGATGGTTAGGTGAGGGTGTCAGATTTTTAGTGGCAGCAGCCCCTAAGGTGCAGCACCCCTTATATAGGTCCAATATGTTGGCAGAAGTCAAAGCAACTAAACCACACCACACAGCTTTAATAATTATACTTACTGTAGAGGTTAGGAGTTTGCTACTAGACTGCTGCTAGACCAGACAGGACCCAAACAGCTGTTGCTATGGAGCTGACCTTTGCGTATACTTTACATAGTTCTGCGCACTAGATCATCGACGTTTGTCTAAGATTGGATGCATGGGCGGATGGTTTGAGTTGGTTACCACGTGGGACTTAGCAGTTCTATGTATTGGCAATGATGTAAGGATGTCGTATAGAGACACCAGAGTTCATTGTCTAGGTAGTTAATTGTCTTGGTAGTTAATTATCTTGGTAGTTATTGCTGTTGGAGTCAACTCGGGTTTATTTAGACTTGAGTTGCTATGTGGATGCTGAGAAGCCAAGGTTGACAGTCTGACTGAAGCCATTGCTGAAGTCATTGACATCCAATTGCACACAGCTGATATCTCGTGTTTCACGTGGCTTCACAACAGTCACACAACTTAGCACTGCGCACGTGCGTGTGCGTGTGTGTGTGTGTGTGTGTGCGTGCATGTGTTTCTACAGTGCAATCTGCCACCACCAGCTGCTGTGTCGTGCACTCCCCTCCTTCCCACTACAGAGTGGTTCCAGGGCTACAACACAAAGCAGCCTCATCCGGTGTACCAGACGTCCAATGGAGTATACGGGTGAGCTAAGCCCACCACACAGCCCACCAGCAGGCCATGTACTGCATGGACTGTCAAACTGCACATGCTCTTCTTCCCTCTGTCTCTCCTCTCCACTGCAGAGGCAGGCCACTTTCTGTGCATACAATGCCCACAGAGTTTCATGCAAAGAGTCAGAAGTTTACTGAAGTATGTATGTATCACATGGTGTACTGTGTGTGTGTGTGTGTGTGTGTGTGTGTGTGTGTGTGTGTGTGTGTGTGTGTGTGTGTGTGTGTGTGTGTGTGTGTGTGTGTGTGTGTGTGTGTGTGTGTGTGTGTGTGTGTGTATGTGTGTGTGTGTGTGTGTGTGTGTGATGTGTGTGTGTGTATGTGTGTGTGTGTGTGTGTGTGTGTGTGCGTGTGTGTGTGTGTGTGTGTGTGTGTGTGTGTGTGTGTATGTGTGTGTGTGTGTGTATGTGTGGAGGGGGAGGGGACAAGGGGTGGAAATAAACGTTCAATAGATGCATGCCCAACTACCTAGTCAGTGGCAAGTGAGGAATAGTGAAGCCACCATCATGGTCTCTTTGCCATGTCAAGGTATACGCCACACATGCACTGTATGTGACTGTGCTCCCATTATTATACAAATGTATTAAAAAAATCTTTTAGAGTTGAAAGGAATTTAGGAATGGCCAACAGAAAAACCATAGAAACAAGCAACAGTACCTCAACACCATGATAAACCACATTTTCGTGAAGTTTGCTCTGCATTACTAATTCCCTTACAGCCACATGGGACTAGCTAGCTAGGCATTTGGGTCCCTGCATCCACAAGGAAATTAGGAATGCAGAGTGAACTTCACGGGAATGTGGTTTATCATGGAGTTGAGGTACTGTTTTAGCCATGGCGCCAGACAGGAGGGCGACATCGCCTTCCTGTCTGGCACCATGGCCAATGCACAGACCCTACTCACAGCAGTTGAGGATAATGCGACTGCTGTTGGCTTGCACATCAACATGAAGAAGACCAAGTACATCAGAATAGGTGACTTTTCTGGCAACACCCTACGCTGAGAGTGAGTGGTGGGGAAATTGCTGAGGTAGCTGATTTCAGTTACCTTGGCAGCTGGATTATGTCATCAAACAAGGACTTTGTGGTACGCCGTGCATGTGCATACGAAGCAGCAAACAAATTGTGGAGGGTGTGGAAGTCTGCATGGGTGCAGCCGTAACACGAAGATCAGAGTATTCAAAGCCATAGTAGAGAGCATTTTGCTTTACGGAGCAGAAACCTGGACCTTGACTGAGCAGCTGACATCGAGAATCTGTGGCACCTACACTGACTTGCTGCGCAAAGCCCTGAACGTGCACTGCAGAGATCGCATCACTAATGCAGAGCTGTACGGAGACCTACCACAAGCAGATGACATCACAAGACCGGCGCCTACATTTTGTTGGGCATGCTGCTCGCTGCATCAAAGACAGATACCAACCAGTGGCAGACCTAGTATTCTGGCAGGGCTCAGGTCCTATGCGAAGGGGGCAGGGAAACAGAAGGACATTCCTCAAAACAATCATTAGTGATCTGGGAGGACATATGACTGCTGCAGAAATCTCAGGATGTGCTGCTGACAGAGACAAATGGAGGAAGCGAATCAACTAGCTACATAGGCCATGCAACTACCAACTTACTGATATTGCACAACTTTCATTGGACATGTGTACACTATAGCTTCTTGTATGTAGCCCCGGTGCTGTAATAGGCCGACATATGTATGTATGTATGAGGTACTGTTGCTTGTTTCTATGCTTTTTCTGCTGGCCATTCATAAATCCTTTTACTTCTAAAGGCAATTTTATACACTAGTTTGTACAGTTTATGCATATCCAAAGGACTAAAGCTACATCAGATTAATATCTGTGCTGACTAATACCCCTTCCTTAAAGTAGATGAAGATTGCACAGAACATCGAGCACAGTTATGCCACTCTACATGTACCGGCTGCCATGTTATAGTAGCGGTATACCAGCACAACAAAATGGTGGCAATGGGGTATCTTAATACATGGGGAAGACAAATTTCCTACCCGCACCAACGCTGTACTTATTGGATTGCCACCCGCGCTCAGATCATAGTCCTTCGCATATGCACGTAAGTAGTTTTAGAAAATGGGGTTAACAGGTGCCCACCCCCCCACACACACACACGGACACACGCACGCACACCCCTTGCTGGTGTGTGTCCCTTCTTTCCTTTACCACAGTACCTGGGCAAGTTTGGTATGTTCAGAAACCACTCCCTGAACACCTCACTGGACAACACAAGTAACACCAACCAACAGTGAGGAGGAGTGTGAAGAAAGGTGCAACTCAACTTCTTCCTTAATGTCCCAAACTCCCCTTCAACACATAACCTTGTGTCATGTAAACCCTTCTTTTTCTGTGTATATACATGTGTGTGTGTTTGTATCAATGATTATTGAGCGACAGCAGCATGAGGCTATATATGGATTAATATATGTAATACCTATGTACAAACAATAATAATAAATACCAGTGCCAATGCTGAATAATAATTCTGTTCCATTAATGTTGCTTGTTAGATTGCTGTGGCGTGCAGCTCTTTCCTTAGCTCTGCAATGTACTGGAACTTTGGTGTGAGGGAACCATCATAGGTCAGGACAGCCTGTGTGGGTGTGTGAGAGGGAGAGGGGGAGAGAACGCTTAACACCAAGAGCATGTGAGCAATCCTTACACCTGCCACATTGAGGAAGCTACTACCGTATACAATATAGACACAGGAGTACACCCTACACACATGTGCACGTGCGTGGGTTACATTAGAACTTGCTTCCCTCGGGAATGTCTGGACCCCAAGAATACAAAACAGGGATGCACTCACGTCCTTCACTGTGTCTGACACATTGTCTACTTCCTCCAATGGTTTGGAACCATCCAACTTTCCCTGTGGGAGGGGCAGAGGTGGAAGGGTGGAGGAGGAGGAGGGGGGATACAGTGTAATCACAATTAGCATAACTATAACAGACACACATGTGAGTAAGCAATTGACTTGTGCGATGATGATGATGATGTCAGTGATGATGATAGTGTTGATGAAGATGATGGTGATGTCTGTAACATAGGTGTGCTGGTACACATCACGGTCTGGTACTGTAACTCACGAGCTCCTTCCACAAAAGGCAGGAGTTGACCCCCAAAGTAGTCAGTGGCTTCTCTTGGCAGCTGAGCAGGAAGATGGTCAATGCTCATCACTAGAACACCATTTCCTGTGACCCTACAAGGAGGGGAGGGGAGGGAGAGGAGAGGAGGGGAGGGGGAGGGGAGAGGGGGAGTGTGTGTGGACAAATGGTGGCTGTGGTGAGGTAAAGATATAAACCCTACTTACACGTTGCCATGGAAACTAAGCCCCACTTTATACGTATGTAGCTAGGTCTTTTGTTTCTCTATTTGCTACCATAGAAACACATCTGTTCTGCTGGTTACCATGGAGATGCACTTACTCTCCGTGTGTGGCAGTGTTGTTGTGAGCATCAAACATCATGAAGGGAGAGTCAATGGAGGTGTAGTCACTAAGGAACTCAATGGATCCCTGACAACAGCGTAAGGTGTACAGGTGTGGGGAGAGAGAAACAGGCCTGTGACACACGCAACACACACACACACACACACACACACACACACACACACACACACACACACACACACACACACACGCACGCACGCACGCACACACACGCATGCACACGCATGCACGCACACAGACACACACACACACACACGCACACACACACACACGCACGCACACGCATGCACGCACACACGCACACACAGACTCACTTCAATATCTGCTGATATGTCACACACAGCCAACAGCCTCTGCGGCAGTTTAGGCACTCCAGTGTTTGGGTCAGCAACATACTCCTTGGGTTGGATGTCTCGCATGTCCTTGGCCGTGAGGAGCCGAGGGTAGCCAGGCTGCCAGTAGATCCCATTCACCAGCACAGTCGTGTATGGGGCAACCTGGAGTGGGAGATGGAGCAAGCAGGGAGATGGAGGAGCAAGCAGGGAGAGGGACGTGGAGCAAGCAGGGAGAGGGAGATGGAGGAGCAAGCAGGGAGAGGGACGTGGAGCAAGCAGGGAGAGGGACGTGGAGCAAGCAGGGAGAGGGACGTGGAGCAAGCAAGGAGAGGGAGATGGAGCAAGCAGGGAGAGGGACATGGAGCAAGCAGGGAGAGGGACATGGAGCAAGCAGGGAGAGGGACGTGGAGCAAGCAAGGAGAGGGACATGGAACAAGCAGGGAGAGGGACGTGGAGCAAGCAGGGAGAGGGACATAGAGCAAGCAGGAAGAGGGTAAGGACAGAACCATAGAGTGCCATGCTACTGGTGAGGCAGTACTCGCGCAACCATGTGCTCAAGCCACTGCAGAGCACCCAGCACCTCAAGCCTCCTCCTGCAACATTGGTGGCACAGCCTCCACACGGTGGAGGAGCACCAACTTCAGCCCTACCCCTTCCATAAGCAAACTTGCCTTTTGAGCGAAACTGGAGCTGTACCTCTCAGGATGAGCCTCAAACTCGGCCGAATCAAACTTTTTTCCATCTTCATGCTCTAGGTAGTCTTCTTTGCTGACCACTGTTCCATACACCTTACGCATGTCTCCTAGCTCAACCACCTCGGGGAGGTCACTGGGTGCCACGTACTCATTGGGTAACTCCTGGAATACGTTCTGTGCTCCCTATCATCACAGCAGACACACGGAGGATACATCACTACACGTGTACATATACACGTACACACACATGTACAAAACACACACACATACCTACACACAACACACACATGCACACACATGCACACGCACACACACACACACACACACACACACACACACACACACACACGCACACGCACACGCACATGCACACACACACACGCATGCACACACGCACACGCACACACACCTGAGCCACATTCCCTTTGCCTGTGAAGGTGAACACAATGGGTCCTAGTTCTTCTGGAAGCAGCCCAAGCTGGATCTCCCTCCCCAGCTGGTTGACAGCAGCCTTGGCTGCACTACTGCTGGAGTAGTTGTGGGCGTTGCCAATGTGCTGCATCAAACACAGACAGAAGATGACACGAGGTCTCTCCTTCAGACATTGTGCAATATCAACTACCGTGTTGGTAAAGTAATGTGGTAAGCTTGAACCACTGTCTTGCAGCCAAACAGAGTTCACATCTAGTGACAGCTCCCACCCCCCCCTCCACACCCACACCCTAATGCCCCTGCCACACCCACACACACATCCTCATGCCCCTGCCACACCCACACACACATCCTCATGCTCCTGCCACACCCACACACATCCTCATGCCCCTGCCACACCCACACCGACATCCTCATGCCCCTGCCACACCCCCACACATCCTCACCACAAAAGGGGTGTGGTATCCGAGGACAAGGAGACGCAGTCCTAGTCCGTGAAGTATATTGACCATACCTAAGGAAGAAGAGCAGAGAGCAGCTACAGCACCTCACAGGTCACCACACTGCACACAGTGAAAACACCCGTGCGCTCAGACCCTTCTGGAGTGTCTTCAACTGAGCAAAGGGAGATTACACTCACTCTCTCCCCAGAAGGGTCTGGGGACCATTTCAATCTTCCCCAGTCTCTCACAGATAATCACTGGCATGGCTTGAAACACCTATACGCCCTCACCGGCAATCCCTGCATACTGTCCAAATGCCACAAGTCTCCGGCCCTTTGCATCCAGGAACTTCTCATAATCAATAAGCCTCACTCCCTACGCACAGAGAAATGCATAATTATATTGACTGAAGCTGTCTAATCCAGTCACCAGTAGGACCTCCTGACCTGGCTGCTTTTGAGTGGTAGCAGCCCTGTACAGTGACCACTATATACAGGTTCTTGTCCTTCCCCTTGTCCCCCTTGTGTCCCCCCACCTTTTCCTCCATGTCCCCCACAGACCCTCCCACCTGTCCCTCCACCTGTCCCCCTTGTCCCTCCACCTGTCCTCCTCTGTCCCCCCACCTGTCCTCCTCTGTCCCCCCATCCCCCACGTGTCCCCCCCCCCCACTTGTCCCCCCTGTCCCCCCACCTGCCTAAACCAGTCACCAGTGGGACCTCCTAACCTCTCTGCTTTAATTACAATTGCAGAATAACAATGCAATGACACTGTGTCGTGCCAGGCAGTGGTGGATCCAGAGATCCAATTAGGGTGGTGCCCAGGCCCCACGAAATGTAATAAGTGGAGATCTGGGGTGTAAACCCCGGGGAAAATTTTTGAAAGACAAGGTACTGTCTGGTGAGTTTGGACATTTTGGAATGACCTCTGTAGCTAGCTAACTGGCCAGCACATTCCATTCTAGTGACAGTGCAGCCGTTTATAAGGTGGAACTGCTGCCCAGAAAGAGCTCTGAAGGTAGGCCCTTGGATACCAACAAGAGTTAATTGTCAATATAAAATGGCGTGCAGAGACAAGAAAGGTATTATAGAGCGTTTTGGACTACTACACATCTGGTGGAACGTTCTGAACTCAAAGATGCTAATTTGGAAGCACTTCTATAGTATAACTAGTCATGTTCTTTGGTTCATGGTTAGTAATTGCAATAATAGGCTCTAATAGGCTCTAATTCTTTGACAAGTTTCTGCTGAGAACGTCAAGGGTGATGCCTGGGCACCCGAGGTCCCACCCTGGATCCGACACTGCCAGAGTTAGTCTTGCCAACCCCTTCCTTCATGTGTGCTGTGTTGGTACTAGTGAGGAAATAGTGGGTGGGGGCGGCTACATGAGACTAGGCCAGGGAAGGCTGTCTGCTCCCTATAGTCTGGTAGCCGGCCATGTACAGTGACCCCCTTAGGCAGGTCTACTGTATTATTGTCACGTGACTATCACATGCACAAAATCAAGCAGCTGATTGGTCAAATGCCTGACTATATTTATATTCACAAGCCAAGCAGCTGCAGGCCACACTGTTAACATGATGCGCTGTACCTTCTCTATGAATGCATCCAGCAGTGGCATCTGTGCCTTCTGCGCTTTGATGGTGTGCGAGAATATAGAATAGGTGCGGTTTGGGATAATCTTCTCAAACGGCATAGTCTTCACCCCCAAGATGACTGCCGCTTCTTCGATGTCTTCTTGAAACACCGCCCCAGCGCTTGCGTACTCGCTCATTGTGTAGGCCCTTCTTGCGGACGGCTGGATGATGACCTTGTAGCCATCTCGAACGAGAGACTGCACGTGCTGCGGGTTTAAAGGCGCTCTCCTCTCCCATACTGTGTACTCCTCGCGCCGCACAGCAATCACCCTTGGATCCCCGCTACTCCGAGCGCTCCATGTGCTCGCGCTACTGCTTATTCCTCGAACACTTCCGTGGATTCGGTCAGCTAATTGCACGACCCTCCTGGTAGCCATTTTAGTGCAAACGGCCCATTCCAAGTTCCAATTTTACCTTGCGCGAAAACGTCTCGAAGATGCCCAAGCACGAACCGCTCACTCCCAAGGCCATTGCCAACCGGATTAAGGCCAAGGGCTTGCAGAAGCTGAGATGGTACTGTCAGATGTGCCAGAAGCAGTGCAGAGACGAGGTAGAGTGCATGCCGTGGCTGGTACAAACATGCCCACTCAATCTAACGTCATCATCATCTCTCTCCCTCATTTTGTTCTACTTCGCAGAACGGCTTCAAGTGCCATCTCATGTCCGAGTCCCACCAGAGACAACTGCTGATAGTGGCTGAGAACCCGCATCAATTTGTTGACGGGTTCTCAAAGTGAGTTGGGGTCAAAAGTAGTGGACAAAGAAATAATAATTTTCTACAAAAATAGTAAGGATGTAGGGATGGCATGGAAAGAACAGAAACAGGTAAAGGCTGTTACACAGTGGAGCATTAACCATGGTCCCTACATTCAAGGATGTAGGACTATATAGCCCTACGCCCTTCATTGGCGGGAGCGCACAGTTTCGCTTAGAAGTAACGTTAGTCTCGAGTGGTGTACAACCGTGGGTAGCCTTTTTCGCTGGTTTTAGCCCTACACGATAATAGCGCTACTTTGTGTTTGTATTGCAGCATACAAACAACCACTGCCATCCCTACATAGACAGCACTACCGTGCTGTCTGAAACATATACTCACAACTAACTCCCACCACACCTCACTTCAGTTCTACCACACCTCATTCTGTGTCACGAGGCTCTCCATCCATCTTCCCTACTGTGCTGTGCAAAGGAAGCTGACACCCTCTGCCACACTCCACCGTCCACTAGCCACTCCTCACATGACTAGCGCTCCAGTGCACATTTCTTTAACAATCTTTGGCGAGACAACTGAGCAAGCATCACTGGTACCCACTGCTCTAGAGCCGTCTTAGTGCCGTATTTGTAAGTTGCTAAGACAGAGGTGGCCTTGCTGTCCCTGTGTGCTGCTGCAGGCAGTTCCTCGATGACTTCACTGACATGCTGCGCCGTCAGTACGGCTCAAGGAGGGTCCAGGCCACAGTGGTGTACAATGAGTACATCCACGACAGGCACCACATCCACATGAACTCTACTAGAGTGAGGAGAGGGAGGGGAGGGGAGGGAGGGGAGGGAGGGGAGGGAGAGGGAGGGGAGGGGAGGGAGGGAGAGGGATGGGAGGGGAGGGAGGGAGAGGGATGGGAGGGGAGGGGGGAGAGGGAGGGGAGGAGAGGGAGGGAGAGGGAGGGGAGGGGAGGGAGGGAGAGGGAGGGGAGGGGAGGGAGGGAGAGGGATGGGAGGGGAGGGGGGAGAGGGAGGGGAGGAGAGGGAGGGAGAGGGAGGGGAGGGGAGGGAGGGGAGGGGGGAGAGGGAGGGAGGGGAGGGAGGGAGAGGGAGGGGGGAGAGGGAGGGGAGGGAGGGAGAGGGAGGGGAGGGGAGGGGAGGGGGAGGGGGAGAGGGAGAGGGAGGGGAGGGGAGGGAGGCCTGGGAATGAGTCAATGTATATATGAATGCAACATGTGTTTGGGGTGGAGTGGGGAGGGATAGTGTGTTTAGCGTTGGCTTACATGTATGGTGGTAGGAATAGGACAACACACTGTTTGGTTGGACCTCGATGTAACTGTGCTGTTGTTCTGGCCTTTCTCGTGTGTGCAGTGGCACACTCTGACAGGCTTTGTCAAGTGGCTGGGGAGAGAAGGTAAGGCAGGTGTGTGGGTTGCCCCACTCACCCTGCCAATCACGTTCTCTCTCTCTCTCTCAACACACACACACACACGCACACAATGCCTCCTCCCCTCTCTCCAGGTATCTGTGAAGTGGACCACACTGAGAAGGGCTGGTTTGTGAAGTACATTGACAGGGACCCTGTGGCCATCTGTGGACCACACTGAGAAGGGCTGGTTTGTGAAGTACATTGACAGGGACCCTGTGGCCATCTGGAAGCAGAAGGTGAGGACAGCACGGACAACTCACTCCTGAGTGGATAGCCGCAGATGATTCAACACCTCCCTCCCTCCCTCCCTCCCCCTCCCCTTCCCTCCTTCATCCAGACTAAAGAGAAGATGGACATGGATGATGATGAGAGGATGGCTCAGTTTATTGATAGACAGATCGAAAAGGCTGAGGCTGGACAGGCACTGGATGAAGTGAGTCCTCCTGTAGTGTGAAGGGAGGGGAAGGGAGGGGAGGGCTGTGTGAAGGGAAGGAGAAGGGACTGAGGGGCTCTATACAGGGTAAGGGAGGGAAGGGCAGTGTGGAGGGAAGGGATGTATGCTTGTACATGGCGAAAGGGAGAAGGTTGAAGCAAGTGATTCCTGGTTGGAGAGCTGTGAGTGTGTACGTTTGTCAGCTAGTTCATTTGATTCCCACAAATGATACATTTCTTATTCTTCTTGTGTCGTAGGAAGGGACAGAACCAGTTTACACTGAGCTTGTGCGTTCGACTGAGGAAGACAAAGGTATGTGCCGAAGGAGGAAAGGCAGAAGTAAGTGATCGGAACTTGCACTCCCAGTGATTGACGGATGTGGTCTTTATCACAGTGTCTTTCAGCCTATCTGGCTCCAAACCCAAGTCAGTGGGGGAATCCTCATCCAGTGGGCAGAACCAGGAAGAAAGTGCCACTGATGACAGCAGGGAGCCAAAAGGTGGAGTGTCCTCTCTTTCTCCTTCTGCACATGGTGTACTTGAGTCTTCCCATTGTGATGTTGTGTTGTCCTACACTTCTTCTCCTGTGCCCCTTCACCTTCAGGTGAGGGTGATGGCAGTGGAGGTGCTTTGCAGCAAGCATCTGAAGAATTTGCTAAGCCCAAGGCTCCCATTAGCAAGTGAGTGCTCTTTTTTGTGGGTGAGAAGGGATGCCATATTCCCCAGTGAATATGACTTGGGGTACCGGTTCTTTATATTTCTACTGGATTTATAAATCCCCGGGGGATGCCATATTCCCCAGTGAAATTTATTTGTGGTGTCAGTTCCTCAGGTTTGCAGGGATTCCTATAAATCCCTGGGGGATGCCATATTCCCCGGTGAAGTTCACTTGGGGGCGCCAGATTGTTTTGTGTGTGGTGTGTATGGGCATGTGCATCTTCTCTCTCTTTGTCTCCTCCAGGGTGCTCTTGGCCCCCAATCCCCTGAAGCAAGCTGATGCTGCTTCCAAATCAGTGAAGAAGGAGAAAGACAAGCTCAAAGAAGACAGGTTAGCTCAGAGTCACTCCTGTTCCAGTGACTGGCCAGCCTGTGTCTGTCAACAACACTTCTTCTTGCTGCAGAAAACGAAAACCCTCTGCCCTGGATGAGATTCGATTGGTGAGGTTCTGTGGCAGTGTGTGTTGGGCAGTGGTGTGTTTGTTGTAAAGCTACTATGAGCGTACACACACACACACAGCATGCACACGCATGCACACACACACATAACACACACGTTGTGCCAGTTGTGACTGTTTGGTCCACTTGCCTCCTTCAGATGGAAGAGAGTCGAAAGGAGAAGATGAACAGAAAGGACTACTGGTTGATGAAGGTAAATGGGTGCAGCAGCTGTAGCCATAGCAACCATGTCAAGTTTGTGATTATGTGACATGTTGCGTGTTGGATGTTTGTCATGTGACAATCATGTGATGCATCAAGGGTGACAAGTCACATGATGGTCATGTGACGGCCATGTGACACTTCATTTGCACTTTAATCTTACTACGTATGTAGCAATCATATACTGTAACACGCATGTCTCCTATTGGACAGGGCATTGTTGTCAAGGTGATCAGTAAGCGCCTGGGGGATGCATTGTACAAGAAGAGAGGCTACGTAGAGGTCAGCATCACAGTAGGAGGAAGATCTGTTAGGCCAGAGCTCTCGTGTCACCCCTCCTCCCTCTCCCTCTTCCTTACCCGCTAGGATGTCAAGGACCACTACACTGCACATGTGCGCATGCTGGACTCAAATATGCTGATCAAAGTAGACCAGGCTCATCTGGAGACAGTGCTGCCAGCTTTGGGTATGTGTACGTTTGTGTGGACTAGTACTCCATAGCACCCTACCATGTAGTAGAGATGAGTCAGTGTGTAATCCATTCTGTTTACATTGTTGCATATACGTATGTATCTCCCTCCCATCCCCTGCTCCCCTCCCTTCCCTTCCCCTCCCATCCCCTGCTCCCCTCCCTTCCCTTCCCCTCCCATCCTCTTCCCATCCCCTGCTCCCCTCCCTTCCCTTCCCCTCCCATCCTCCTCCCATCCCCTGCTCCCCTCCCTTCCCTTCCCCTCCCATCCTCCTCCCATCCCCTGCTCCCCTCCCTTCCCTTCCCCTCCCATCCTCCTCCCATCCCCTGCTCCCCTCCCTTCCCTTCCCCTCCCATCCTCCTCCCATCCCCTGCTCCCCTCCCTTCCCTCCCACACTGCCTGCAGGGCGAGAGGTGTTGGTGGTGAATGGAGCCTACCGCAGTTTGAAGGCAAAGTTGGTCTCCCTGGACACTGACAACTTCTGTGTGTCCGTTGAGATTGCAGAGGTGAGTTATGAGAGTGCTTGCATGTGTTGTGCATGTGATCACACCCCTTTCTTTGATTGCAGGGGCCCACTCGTGGCAGGGTTGTAGATGGAGTGGCGTATGAGGATGTGTGCAAGATCCACACTTCATGAGGAACCCCACCCCCGCCCCTCCCCCACCTTCTGTCCCCCCCGTGCTTGTATCCTAGTCCCTGGTTGCACCTTCCATGACTGTTAGACCGAGCTATTGGATGTACAGGTGTTTGCAAACTGTCCTGTTATCTGGCTCAAATGGATGAATGTCCTGCCTTTTTGGATTGAAATGTGACACAAGAGATGCTAGATGTGTTTGCATGTATCCAGTTGTAGTGAAATAGACCTCTCTCAGGCTCTCTGGCACTTTTGGGACAGTTTGGGACGGGCCCAAGTGTCCTGTCTTCATTAGAGAGGTGTCCTTATTTCAGAGGTAGTTTTGTACACATCTCTATGTAGCTGGGACAGTAGGCACTGTCCTCATTAGAGAGGTGTCCTTCTTTCAGTGGTAGTTTTGTACATATCTCTGTGTAGCTGGGACAGTAGGCACTGTCCTCATTAGAGAGGTGCCCTTATTTCAGTGGATAGTTTTGTACATATCTCTGTGTAGCTGGGACAGTAGGCACTGTCCTCATTAGAGAGGTGCCCTTATTTCAAGGTCTTCTTTATAAAGGCTTGCACTGTATATTAGTGCCAGGGTTCACACCTGCTGAATATCTGGTAATCTGGCTGACTGCACACCTCCCAGTTGCTGTCCGGTAATCTGGCTGACTGCACACCTCCCAGTTGCTGTCCGGTAATCTGGCTGACTGCACACCTCCCAGTTGCTGTCCGGTAATCTGGCTGACTGCACACCTCCCAGTTACTGTCCAGTAATCTGGCTGACTGCACACCTCCCAGTTACTGTATGATGGTGCAGTGCAATGCATGGGGAGGTGCTTGATGCAGTAAGCTGTCAAAATGGGCTGGTTTTGATTACTGCTACGTATGCCCACAAGTGGCAGCTGAACTGTCCAGTGTACGCAGGGCTCATACGTATTGCGGGATTGATATAAAACACTTTATTAATGAAAAGCATGTTAAATAATTAAGTTCCACACAGTAATAAAGGGAGCGGGCCAGCCTGACTTGGAACACTGAGTAATATACATACATACATACATACATAGTCTCTTTTTACAATTGCAAGTAGTGACCATAAAATACATAATAATGATGTGTTATGTGTATGTACATGAGGCCATGCAGTGGTCTCCATTGTGTCTCAGTGTTTCACGTGTCGCAAACTCTTGTAGTTGTGGTAGCACTCATTCTCTTCTTGTTGTTCCTCCACGTGTGAGGGGGAGGAGACAACAGCGTACCCAGGCCCCGCCTCCCCACTCTCCATGGCAACCATGTTCTCCACAACCTCTCCACCCAGGGAGGGCTTTGACTCCACCCACCCGTAGGTCTCGTTAATATAGGTTTGAGTCGCTTCTTGTGCAGTGGCCTTTGACTTCCTAAGGAAATGAGGATTATGAGAGAAGGTAACGGGACCACTCACTGGCCAGCTGAGGGGACCACTCACTGGCCAGCTGAGGGGACCACTCACTGGCCAGCTGAGGGGACCACTCACTGGCCAGCTGAGGGGACCACTCACTGGCCAGCTGAGGGGACCACTCACTGGTCAGCTGAGGGGACCACTCACTGGTGAGCTAAGGGGACCATTCACTGTGACACCCAGTACATATAAAACCAATTATTGCCCTAACACCAGCACACACAATTCTGTACAATTAACTGCATAAATTGCTGTGCTGGTCATAGCCCTCAGCCTAAGCATTCACACTTTGAGTGCATGGTAACCATGGTAACCTGCTGTATGCATTACAACTTTGCAATGTTGGTCTGTCAGTCTCACCTTCGCCGCTGTCGTAGCACCAGGAACACCACCAGCACTGTTATAGCTGCCCCCATCACGGCAACTATGACGAGGACCCCCACGGCCACTGCTGCTGTTTCACCTAATAAAATAGGACAAAAACACCATTTAAGAGTCACTACATACGTACTGTAACCTACAGCCATAAGAGCCCTATGTTAGACATAAGAACTCACATCAACCATAAGAGCCCCAGGCTAAACACAAGAGCTCACGTCAACCTTAAGAGCCCCAGGCTAAACATAAGAGCTCACGTCAACCATAACAGCCCCAGGCTAAACACGAGCTCACGTCAACCATAAGAGCCCCAGGCTAAACACAAGAGCTCACGTCAATCATTAGAGTCCCAGGGTTAGACATAATAGCCTATACACTGATCTTGTACCAATAGTGGTGACAAGGACAGTGAGGCCAACACAATATTAAATGCCACATTGTATGGGAAATGTTGGAGCATACCAGTTTGCAGTGATTGGATCGGATTCGAATTGCTGACTGTCTCATCAACGTCTTGGCACCGTCTTCCAATAAACCCAGTTCGGCACCTGGAAGGAGGAACGGTAGTGTTGTGTCAGTGCACACACCACACACACACACACACACACACACACACACACACACACACACACACACACACACACACACACACACACACACACACACACACACACACACACACACACACACACAGTACGTACCTGCAGCTGGGCTGTCCAGCTGCAATCACACATGTGCCGCCATTGAGGCAGAATCCAGGCAAACACTCCTCTGAAGAATGGCCAGAGCAAGTGTTGTGGTAATACAATAAGGTGCTTGTGCGTGTGTGTGTGTGTGTGCATGTGTGTGTGTGTGTGCATGCGTGTGTGTGTGTGTGTGTGCCTCACGTTCAGCACAGAGTGGTCCAGTGAATGTTGGACGACAACTGCATTGGTCTGGTGCAACGCACGTCCCTCCATTCTGACACTCTTGACTGCAGACAGCTGTGGAGAAGAGATGTACTAGCATCACAAACAACGCACGACACAACACAACAGACACACGTACTAACATATGTATCCTGGGGTTACACTCACGTTCACATGGGTCTCCACTGTACCCACTGTCACACACACACTCCCCTGTCACAGGATTACAGGCACCATTCACACAGGGAGCACAGGTCATGTTGCAGCCACTTCCAAATGTTCCATTTGGACAGGCTAGCAGAGATGGGGAGAGGAGAAGGGGAGGGAAGGAGGGAGAGAGGGAGTGAGGGAGGGAGGAAGGGAGGGAGGGAGGGAGGGAGGGAGGGAGAGGAGGGGGGGAGGGAGGGAGGGAGGGAGGGAGGGAGGGAGGGAGAGGAGATTAGGAACATGCTATACAAAGTCTTCATTAATGTTTGACATCTGTAACACAGTGACCTCTCCTCAAGTGCCGTAGCATGCAGTGGTGACATGTGACAAGTGGTCCCATTCCTCATCCACACACAGTACTGGTCATGGTGTCAACTCACCATTCTCACACAGTGCTCCAGTGAACCCCGGCTGACAGGAACACGAACCATCAACAGGAGAGCAGTCAGCACCGTTCTCACACACACACATCTCAGAGCAGTTGGCACCAAACATACCCTCAGGGCAATCTGTACACAAGTCAACAGCAACAACAACAACACATTACCATATAAGGCAGTTACTGTGTGTGTGTGTGTGTGTGTGTGTGTGTGTGTGTGTGTGTGTGTGTGTGTGCATGTGTGTGTGTGTGTGTGTGTGTGTGTGTGTGCATGTGTGTGTGTGTGTGTGTGTGTGTGTGTGTGTGTGTGTGTGTGTGTGTGTGTGTGTGTGTGTGTGTGTGTGTGTGCATGTGTGTACGTATGTCTCACTTTGGTTACAGAGTGGTCCAGTGTATGCAGGTGGACAACTGCATTGGTCTGGTGCAATGCACGTCCCTCCATTCTGACACTCTTGACTGCAGACAGCTGTGGGGAAGAGAAGTACTAGCATCACAAACAACGCACGACACAACACAACAGACACACGTACGTACTAACATACGTATCCTGGGGTTACACTCACGTTCACATGGGTCTCCACTGTACCCACTGTCACACACACACTCCCCTGTCACAGGATTACAGGCACCATTCACACAGGGAGCACAGGTCATGTTGCAGCCACTGCCAAATGTTCCATTTGGACAGGCTAGCAGAGAGAGGGAGAGGAGAAGGGAAGGGAGGGAGAGAGAGGGAGGGATGGAAGGAGGGAGGGAGGGAGGAAGGGAGGGAGGGATGGAAGGAGGGAGGGAGGGAGAGGAGAAGGGGGAGGGAGGGAGGGAGAGGAGATTAGGAACATGCTATACAAAGTCTTCATTAATGTTTGACATCTGTAACATGGTGACCTCTTCTCAAGTGCCGTAGCATGCAGTGGTGACATGTGACAAGTGGTCCCATTCCTCATCCACACACAGTACTGGTCATGGTGTCAACTCACCATTCTCACACAGTGCTCCAGTGAACCCCGGCTGACAGGAACACGAACCATCAACAGGAGAGCAGTCAGCACCGTTCTCACACACACACATCTCAGAGCAGTTGGCACCAAATGTACCCTCAGGGCAATCTGTACACAAGTCAACAACAACAACAACAACAACAACAACAACAACAACAACAACATATTACCATATAAAGCAATAAATGGTATCACTAATGTTACAGTGTGGTGTGTGTGTGTGTGTGTGTGTGTGTGTGTGTGTGTGTGTGTGTGTGTGTGTGTGTGTGTGTGTGTGTGTGTGTGTGTGTGTGTGTGTGTGTGTGTGTGTGTGTGTGTGTGTGTGTGTGTGTGTGCATGTGTGTACGTATGTCTCACTTTGGTTACAGAGTGGTCCAGTGTATGCAGGAGGACAACTGCATTGGTCTGGTGCAATGCACGTCCCTCCATTCTGACACTCTTGACTGCAGACAGCTGTGGAGAAGAGATGTACTAGCATCACAAACAACGCACGACACAACACAACAGACACACGTACTAACATACGTATCCTGGGGTTACACTCACGTTCACATGGGTCTCCACTGTACCCACTGTCACACACACACTCCCCTGTCACAGAATTACAGGCACCATTCACACAGGGAGCACAGGTCATGTTGCAACCACTGCCAAATGTTCCATTTGGACAGGCTAGCAGAGATGGGGTGAGGAGAAGGGGAGGGAAGGAGGAAGGGAGGGAGGAGGGAGGAGGGAGAGGGGGGGAGAGGGATGGAAGGAGGGAGGGAGGGAGAGAGGGAGGGAGAGAGGGAGGAAAGAAGGAGGGACGGAGGGATGGAAGGAGGGAGGGAGGGAGGAAGGGAGGGAGGGAGGGAGGAAGGGAGGGAGGGAGGGAGGGAGAGGAGATTAGGAACATGCTATACAAAGTCTTCATTGACTTTTGACATCTGTAACACAGTGATCTCTCCTCAAGTGCCGTAGCATGCAGTGGTGACATGTGACAAGTGGTCCCATTCCTCATCCACACACAATACTGGTCATGGTGTCAACTCACCATTCTCACACAGTGCTCCAGTGAACCCCGGCTGACAGGAACACGAACCATCAACAGGAGAGCAGTCAGCACCGTTCTCACACATACACATCTCAGAGCAGTTGGCACCAAACGTACCCTCAGGGCAATCTGTACACAAGTCAACAGCAACAACAACAACACATTACCATATACAGTAAGGCAGTTACTGTGTGTGTGTGTGTGTGTGTGTGTGTGTGCGTGTGTGTGTATGTGTGTGTGTGTGTGTGTGTGTGTGTGTGTGTGTGTGTGTGTGTGTGTGTGTGTGTGTGTGTGTGTGCGCGCGCGCATGCATGTGTGTACGTATGTCTCACTTTGGTTACAGAGTGGTCCAGTGTATGCAGGAGGACAACTGCATTGGTCTGGTGCAACGCACGTCCCTCCATTCTGACACTCTTGACTGCAGACAGCTGCGGAGAAGAGATGTACTAGCATCACAAACAATGCACGACACAACAGACACACGTACGTACTAACATACGTATCCTGGGGTTACACTCACGTTCACATGGGTCTCCACTGTACCCACTGTCACACACACACTCCCCTGTCACAGGATTACAGGCACCATTCACACAGGGAGCACAGGTCATGTTGCAGCCACTGCCAAATGTTCCATTTGGACAGGCTAGCAGAGAGAGGGAGAGGAGAAGGGGAGGGAAGGAGGGAGGGAGGGAGGAGGGAGAGGGGGGGAGAGAGATGGAAGGAGGGAGGGAGGGAGAGAGGGAGGGAGAGAGGGAGGAAAGAAGGAGGGACGGAGGGATGGAAGGAGGGAGGGAGAGAGGAAGGGAGGAAGGGAGGGAGGAAGAGGAGATTAGGAACATTTTATCAAAGCCTTCATTGACTTTTGACATCTGTCAAACTCACCATTCTCACACAGTGCTCCAGTGAACCCCGGCTGACAGGAACACGAACCATCAACAGGAGAGCAGTCAGCACCGTTCTCACACACACACATCTCAGAGCAGTTGACACCAAATGTACCCTCAGGGCAATCTGCACACAAGTCAACAACAACAACAACACATTACCATATAAGGCAGTTACTGTGTGTGTGTGTGTGTGTGTGTGTGTGTGTGTGTGTGTGTGTGTGTGTGTGTGTGTGTGTGTGTGTGTGTGTGTGTGTGTGTGTGTGTGTGTGTGTGCGTATGTCTCACTTTGGTTACAGAGTGGTCCAGTGTATGCAGGAGGACAACTGCATTGGTCTGGTGCAATGCACGTCCCTCCATTCTGACACTCTTGACTGCAGACAGCTGTGGAGAAGAGATGTACTAGCATCACAAACAACACACGACACAACACAACAGACACACGTACTAACATACGTACGTATCCTGGGGTTTCACTCACGTTCACATGGGTCTCCACTGTACCCACTGTCACACACACACTCCCCTGTCACAGGATTACAGGCACCATTCACACAGGGAGCACAGGTCATGTTGCAACCACTGCCAAATGTTCCATTTGGACAGGCTAGCAGAGATGGGGTGAGGAGAAGGGGAGGGAAGGAGGAAGGGAGGGAGGAGGGAGAGGGGGGGAGAGGGATGGAAGGAGGGAGGGAGGGAGAGAGGGAGGGAGAGAGGGAGGAAAGAAGGAGGGACGGAGGGATGGAAGGAGGGAGGGAGGGAGGGAGAGGAGATTGGGAACATGCTATACAAAGTCTTCATTGACTTTTGACATCTGTAACACAGTGATCTCTCCTCAAGTGCCGTAGCATGCAGTGGTGACATGTGACAAGTGGTCCCATTCCTCATCCACACACAGTACTGGTCATGGTGTCAACTCACCATTCTCACACAGTGCTCCAGTGAACCCCGGCTGACAGGAACACGAACCATCAACAGGAGAGCAGTCAGCACCGTTCTCACACACACACATCTCAGAGCAGTTGGCACCAAACGTACCCTCAGGGCAATCTGTACACAAGTCAACAGCAACAACAACAACACATTACCATATAAGGCAGTTACTGTGTGTGTGTGTGTGTGTGTGTGTGTGTGTGTGTGTGTGTGTGTGTGTGTGTGTGTGCGCGCGCATGCATGTGTGTACGTATGTCTCACTTTGGTTACAGAGTGGTCCAGTGTATGCAGGAGGACAACTGCATTGGTCTGGTGCAACGCACGTCCCTCCATTCTGACACTCTTGACTGCAGACAGCTGCGGAGAAGAGATGTACTAGCATCACAAACAATGCACGACACAACAGACACACGTACGTACTAACATACGTATCCTGGGGTTACTCACGTTCACATGGGTCTCCACTGTACCCACTGTCACACACACACTCCCCTGTCACAGGATTACAGGCACCATTCACACAGGGAGCACAGGTCATGTTGCAGCCACTGCCAAATGTTCCATTTGGACAGGCTAGCAGAGAGAGGGAGAGGAGAAGGGGAGGGAAGGAGGGAGGGAGGGAGGAGGGAGAGGGGGGGAGAGAGATGGAAGGAGGGAGGGAGGGAGAGAGGGAGGGAGAGAGGGAGGAAAGAAGGAGGGACGAAGGGATGGAAGGAGGGAGGGAGAGAGGAAGGGAGGGAGGGAGGGAGGAAGAGGAGATTAGGAACATGCTATACAAAGCCTTCATTGACTTTTGACATCTGTCAAACTCACCATTCTCACACAGTGCTCCAGTGAACCCCGGCTGACAGGAACACGAACCATCAACAGGAGAGCAGTCAGCACCGTTCTCACACACACACATCTCAGAGCAGTTGACACCAAACGTACCCTCAGGGCAATCTGCACACAAGTCAACAACAACAACAACAACACATTACCATATAAGGCAGTTACTGTGTGTGTGTGTGTGTGTGTGTGTGTGTGTGTGTGTGCGTGTGTGTGTGTGTGTGTGTGTGTGTGTGTGTGTGTGTGTGTGTGTGTGTGTGTGTGTGTGTGCGCACATGCATGTGTGTACGTATGTCTCACTTTGGTTACAGAGTGGTCCAGTGTATGCAGGTGGACAACTGCATTGGTCTGGTGCAACGCACGTCCCTCCATTCTGACACTCTTGACTGCAGACAGCTGTGGAGAAGAGATGTACTAGCATCACAAACAACGCACGACACAACACAACAGACACACGTACTAACATACGTATCCTGGGGTTACACTCACGTTCACATGGGTCTCCACCGTACCCACTGTCACACACACACTCCCCTGTCACAGGATTACAGGCACCATTCACACAGGGAGCACAGGTCATGTTGCAGCCACTGCCAAATGTTCCATTTGGACAGGCTAGCAGAGATGGGGTGAGGAGAAGGGGAGGGAGGGAGAGAGAGGGAGGGAGGGAGGGATGGAAGGAGGGAGGGAGGGAGGAAGGGAGGGAGGGAGGGATGGAAGGAGGGAGGGAGGGAGAGGAGAAGGGGGAGGGAGGGAGTGAGGGAGAGAAGGGGGAGGGAGGGAGGGAGGGAGGGATGGAAGGGAGGGAGGGAGGGAGGGAGGGAGGGAGGGAGAGGAGATTAGGAACATGCTATACAAAGTCTTCATTAATGTTTGACATCTGTAACATGGTGACCTCTTCTCAAGTGCCGTAGCATGCAGTGGTGACATGTGACAAGTGGTCCCATTCCTCATCCACACACAGTACTGGTCATGGTGTCAACTCACCATTCTCACACAGTGCTCCAGTGAACCCCGGCTGACAGGAACACGAACCATCAACAGGAGAGCAGTCAGCACTGTTCTCACACACACACATCTCAGAGCAGTTGGCACCAAACGTACCCTCAGGGCAATCTGTACACAAGTCAACAGCAACAACAACAACAACAACACATTACCATATACAATAAGGCAGTTACTGTGTGTGTGTGTGTGTGCGCGTGTGTGTATGTGTGTGTGTGTGTGTGTGTGTGTGTGTGTGTGTGTGTGTGTGTGTGTGTGTGTGTGTGTGTGTGTGTGTGTGTGTGTGTGTGTGTGTGTGTGTGTGTGTGTGTGTATGCCTGTGTGCGTGCATGCGCGCGTGTGTGTGTGTATGTCTCACTTTGGTCACACAGTGCTCCAGTGAACCCCGGCTGACAGGAACACGAACCATCAACAGGAGAGCAGTCAGCACCGTTCTCACACACACACATCTCAGAGCAGTTGACACCAAACGTACCCTCAGGGCAATCTGTACACAAGTCAACAACAACAACAACAACAACAACACATTACCATATAAGGCAGTTACTGTGTGTGTGTGTGTGTGTGTGTGTGTGTGTGTGTGTGTGTGTGTGTGTGTGTGTGTGTGTGTGTGCGCGCGCATGCATGTGTGTACGTATGTCTCACTTTGGTTACAGAGTGGTCCAGTGTATGCAGGAGGACAACTGCATTGGTCTGGTGCAATGCACGTCCCTCCATTCTGACACTCTTGACTGCAGACAGCTGTGGGGAAGAGAAGTACTAGCATCACAAACAACGCACGACACATCACAACAGACACACGTACTAACATACGTATCCTGGGGTTACACTCACGTTCACATGGGTCTCCACTGTACCCACTGTCACACACACACTCCCCTGTCACAGGATTACAGGCACCATTCACACAGGGAGCACAGGTCATGTTGCAGCCACTGCCAAATGTTCCATTTGGACAGGCTAGCAGAGAGAGGGAGAGGAGAAGGGGAGGGAAGGAGGGAGGGAGGGAGGGATACAAAGAAGATTAAGACCGAAGTTGCCGTAAAGTTGAGAAGCTGCAACATCCAGCTGGTTACCCTCGCCTCCCCCTTCTATACTCCCCCTTCCCCCACTCCTCTCCTTGTGGACCTCACCTATACATTGCTTGCCATCAGAATCAAGGAAGAAACCTTCTGCACATTCACAGTAGGCATCACTGCTGTCATTACTGGTTACACAGATCTGGCCACAGCCACCATTCTCAACACTGCATGCGTTTTGGACTGTGTGCATGTGCGAGACAGAAGATAACATCTGGGTGAAAGTTAATTAAATTTATATGGTATGCCTATTTTGTACTATTCTGCTGTTGTTGATACTGCAACCACAAGTGTTCTCTTACCACAGCGTCTGCCATCCTCTGCAAGGGTAAAACCCTGTGGGCAGGAACAGGAGAAACTATCATCTGTCGCATTACAAAAATGGCTGCAGCCAGTTGTGCCATCCAGGCAGTCTTGATAACCTGCATTGTGGAAGAGGAGAAAGTGTAAAGGTAATGGTCAGAGCTAGGTACTCATAGGAGATTACAAAATCTTAATTGCATATTTTCAGAATAGAGAATTAGTGAAGACCATGTACGTACTTATGTACCTGGTTTGGGTCTCCTGTTACTATTGACAACCACCACACCGAAGAGTGTGAATGACTGTGCGAGTGGTTCCAGGAGCTGTGATGAATAAACTTGCCCTGGTTCCATTCGGTCCACAAAGTTGTAGTTGATGCTATCATGACTGGTCCAATATACAAAGTCACCATCTACGGCAACTTGGAAAGGCGGGCTTGAAAGTTCCGAGACCAAAATCCCTGGTCCACTCCCATCCAATCCCACGAACCCAATGGCATTATTCCCAGTGTCGGCCCAGTAGAGGCGCTGTGTGACATAGTCTATTGTTATTCCACTTGGCTCGTTGAGGTGGGCGGGGCCAGAGACTAATGTAGTCACGCCCCCAACTCCAAGAGAAGTTGATGCTATTCGTGTAACACTGCTGCCAGACTCAGACCAGTACAGCGTGCTGCAGAGGGAAGAGACCACTTTCACATACGTACACACACACACACCACACACACACACACACACACACACGCACACACACACACACACACACACACACACACACACACACACACACACACACACACACACACACACACACACACACACAGCTTCTCCTACTAAGAGAAGCTGACTGACAACATTGCAGAACCCGGCCATGACAGAAGTGGAGCTAGTCCAGCAGTGTCATCTTGTGCATTGCACTGTTTGCTCAGTGTTGGCACACGTACGTACCCCAGTGGGTCCAGGGCTATTCCTCGGGGCTGGTCCAGTCCCACCAGCACCGGCTCACACCCAGTGAAGGCGTTAAGGCTGCTCTTACAGATCACCCCAGCACTGCAGGCAGGAGGAGAATGAGCAGAAGGTCACCCCAAACTTCTCAGAGAGGATCAAGTCAGACCTACGTACCAGCACTACTACCGGCACTTCAGATGTTGCTAACAGTCCT
>OZ025876.1:431621-446621 GCA_964019415.1 Ianthella basta
AGCGCAGAACAGTGCCATCCATGGACATTGTGCTAATCCTATTTCCATGAGCCACAAACAACACCTGCAGTGTAGGAATGTAGCACAGTTATAGGGAGTGGAGAATTAATACAATACACACACAATGTCTTGGTATATAATTTTATATTGAGCTAAAATTTATGGCCAAAATTTGTAAAATGCAATTCCATCACAGAATAAATGCAAAGAAAATGTAACATGAATGTACTCACATTGTTTGGGGTGTCATAGGCCAATGCTGTTATAGTACTGTTGCCACTAGCAATTGAGCGAAAGTCTCTCAAGCGAGTATTATAGGAGAAGACACCACTGTCAGTAGACAAGACGGCAAGAGGGTCAGGACCTGCACAATTTGAAGAAGTGGAAGGGAGAGAAAGATTAGGTTTACAGTGATCAGGAAGAGACAGGAGAATGTAATCACACAGCTATTAGTGAGTCTCATTCAATGGCTGCAATTTGCACATTTGTGGCTAGAAAGTGCCAACTACAGCGCTATGCAGAGGCTTTCAGCACTTGGCTGTGTAAATTTCTGCATCAAGCCACTTCTCACTGTTTGCTTGGCAGGCATAGCCATTTCTCTGCAGAGAGTATCCCTCAGTGCATTCACATGTGTACCCGGTGTCAGTGGCTGGTGTCTCAATGCAGGTCTGACTGCAGCGGCCAAACACTTGGCGAACACAGACATCCCCTAAAGAACAATTCAGAGCATAAGAATGTAAAGAAAGTGTGTGGCATTGAGAACCTCTGCTAAAATACACACTGCCTTATACAAATGATGCCTGCACTTTAGGTACAGTCAAAGAAATAATGTTTTAATTAATGTAAAGAACTAGAGTAAGCTATGTGGGACAGCGTCCTCCGAGTCATAGCTGCATCCACTCCTGCAAGAACCTCAGCGCTAACCTGCTGCCTTCACTTTAACCAGCACAAATGCAGTGGTCACCAGCACTTCCACCCCTGAAATCTCAATCGCTACCACTGTCAGTTCGATGTCGCCTGCTTGATCACCCCGCACGACTCCTCCTGTTACGATCGTTCCGTTCGCTAGCAGCTCAAAGTCTTCCGAACCAACTCCCGTCAGAACAACATCGCCACCTCCCATATACAGGACATCGGTTATCCTGGTGCCGGCTGGATCGCCCTCCTGAATCACGGCCGTATAGAGCTCCTGCGAGAAATCTGAAGGGAAGCAGACGCACAGAACTGACGGACAGATACACAACGGATTCGACTTGGTCTAACTAGCATCCGGCCCAGCAACTTACTGTTCCCCTCTCCGCTGCAGCAGCGCGTGCTCCCTACCAGGAGGAACAAGATGATCGTCCAACGCGCCGACACGCGTCCGCACGCTGCCATGGTATATGGCTACACAGTACAAGTGTTCTAGATGTAATCTGAGTCTCTCCCTCACTGCTCCGTTTGAAATACATTAACACGGTCTCCTTCAAATTCCCCATAAGGAGTTCGTACCTCAAAAGGGCTTCCGATGGAGCATTCTGCCGTAGATGCTACCCAAACAAACACTCTGTGAATATAATTAGCGAGTCAGCTGTGAACGTGCAGTACTTGTTTCTCCATGCCATACACTCTAGTCTTTAGGTGTTGCAAGTCACCGAGCAATCTCCTTGTGTTCGAGGTCGTCTTCTTCACTGCTGTGAGGATCTCTGTGTCCTGGTCACCGCTGAGGCTCAGGGTCAACTGGATGTAACAGGAGCGGAAAGAGACACAAGTTGGAGGGCTAATACAAACTGGGCCAGCATGCAACTTGTCTGGTGCATGACATCACCCACCCAGTCCTCCCACTAGTATGGAAGAGATGTACCAAGCCAATAAGTACCTTGCATGTTGAGTATAACTCCAGAGGGCAGTCCTCTCTCAGCTAGCGTGCACCCAGTGACAGACTGATTACAGGGATTGTAGTACTAATTTAGACTACCTTGTGAACCATAGCAGCTAATACGACTCGCTGTCATCCAACGTGACAGTGTGATGCATCGTGCTCTGTTGTAGTGACTACAACTATGCCCAATCTACACACACACACCGTCATACCCACCTCACATATATAGGGATGTACATTGTACACTGCCCCACCCAAATTATAAGGGGATGCAAACTGCCCCACCCACCTTGTAGAGCTGCTTCTCCAGTTGGTTCAACCTCTGTCGTAGCATCCTAATGTCTGTCTTGTATCCTTGGATCTCTAGACTTCGTCGCTTCTCCAGTGCGGAGTACCGTTCATTCATCACGCTTACCCTCTTGCTCGTCTTCTCTGCTTTCTCGGTGAAGAGGTTTCTAGCGGCTTCTGTCTCCTCCCTCAGTTGACACACCTCCTCCTCCAACTTCACACACTGATCCCGGTAGTTCTCTGTAAGCTGCTGTGCCTGTTGCAGCTGAATCTTTAGCTGATTGACAGTGGCCCGTGTTGCACCACTGCCCTCACTTGGTTCAGCAAAACTCATACCAAGGACAGGGTCAATACCTTGGCTCTCGTCCATCTGCTGGCGAAAGTGATCTAGTTTCTGGAGCAGTTTGTCCTTCTCGGTCATCCATGTTCTCTCCTTAGCCCTTAGCTCGTACTTCACATCCATATAGTCCTTCGTGCTTGTGTATAGAAGGTCCTGCGCTTTCTGCAGCCGGTCCATCAGAGCCTGGATATGAGCCGCATCACGCTCCTCTCTTGCCTTCACCTCCTCCCCCTGCACTCGTCGGTCTTCCAGCAGTGCATCTACCTGCTCCTTGCAGAGGCGAGTCTGTTCCTCCAACTGGGCCTTCAGAGCGGATACAGTTAGAGCAAGGATCACAGAGTCTCCTTCCTCCTCCACTTCCTCTCCATCCTTGTGTTCTTCTTTCCTTGCTGTCACTTTCTTACTCTTCAGAGGATGGATGTGTTTGTGACCACCAGCCCCTCTGCCTCCTATCCCCTCCTCCTCCTCATCGCCGCTCTGCTGTACTCCTTCCCTCTTCTGCCTCTTTCGCTGATGTTGATGCACAATCACTTTCGCTGGTGGCTCCTTGTGGAAGTACGTAATCTCAGAGCACACAGGCTGTGTCAGAGAGAGAAGGTGCTGGATCTTCTTCCTGTCCTGCAACTCCCTCACTTTGAGGCGGTCATTCTCTGCATACAGCCGAAGGACATGCTCCCGTTCCTGGAATAAGAACACCTGCATGTCACTCAGTGCCTTCTGCAGCTCCGCAATCTCTTCTTCACGCTGTCGAATCTCCCACTCTTTGGTGTGCTGTGGAGTACAGACAGCAACGGGTGACATGAAACACCACACACTTATACAACTATGTAATGAAGCAATCAGCCACTTCATCTATCACTCATTGGTGTAAAGGGTCACTCAAGTGTATTTTACCCAACACCAGAAGTCTGAAGAGGTCGACTTAGAAGAATGAACAGAGCTGAAGCAGATACATAATACATGACACATGGACATACGCAGGCCTGGCAGCATGCTCAGGAAATATGAAGTTAATGTTCATGTTAAATACTGTGTAAGGTATATTTTATATACTGTATACATTGTATATACTGTATACATTGTATATACTGTATACATTGTATATACTGTATATTAGGTAGCTCACTATTGAGACTGCTTCGCTAGCTATAGTGAATGGCAGCTCTGCTGTTCACAGGTGATAAGAGTACAGAATATCTACTATAAACGCACGGCAGGAACAGGAGCTGGACTAAGGCAGACTATAGTGAAGCTGGCCCAACTACGTAGTCCAGTCACCTATGAGACCTCCTGACCTAGCTACACTTGGCTGCACCACAGAGGCACATAGCTGTGTGCTAGTACCACGTATTAGGACAGGATGAGCTGGCCGATTGATTGAAGGAAAGGTTTGTATTGAGGTAGCAGCCTAGACTAAAAGATCCCTAACACCTCTTGGGGTCGGTGTGGAGATGAGATTTCTAGTTGCATGATAAAGCTGCATCCCTCTCACTTGGTCTTCGTACGTGCACTTGTACTGCTCCAGTCTCTCCGTCAGGGCATCATACTCGTCATCAAACTCTGCCATCTTCAGTCTGTAATATTCAAGCAGCTCACGGGAGGGTCTCAGCTGCGCAAGTCGCTCGTTGACTGAGGGGAGGGGAGCCTCTGCGTCATCATTCAGCGTCTTGTTGGGGGATTTAGCGGATGTATTCGCTTTCGGAGTGTTTCGATCGGCCATCCTGCAGTGCGTCTCTTCAAAATGGCCGCCGTTCAGCGCGTGACCATTTCCATGGAAATAGGAATTTCCTTTAATTTCACGAGGGGCGTGTCCATGGTTTATTAGGCCAGAAGATGTCCAACAATTGTGGAGGCGGATTCTCAGGATGGGACTGTCCTTTCTGTACCTATATTAACAAGCAGAGCTCTTTTAAGTGTGCCATGTGTGGAGCTTCTAGAGGGACGTCCACCAGGCAGGCAAGGTGAGGTAGAAGAGACAAACTGATGCGTGACGAGTGCGATTTTCACTTTGACCTACCTGACGCCCCCACCAGCAAGGTGTCATAACTCAAGACTCGCGAGGCAGACACTTTGTTCTTGAAGTGTGTTCGCACGTCGATGAGTGCGGTAGTGAAACAGTGTACGTGTTAACTTGCTGTTATAGGTAGACTGTGTGTGTTTAATAGTGCCAATTTGGCTGTCATGTTTGCAGGCTGCAGCCTCAGATGGTGGATTTCTTCAACATTGGAGAAGGACAGACTACGAACAAGTCTACATCCACTGGATCCTCCTCACGAACATCAACCACCCAGCCCCCTCCCAGACCTAGCAAATCATCCTCCTCTCCCTCCACATCCCGCTCCCCCTCTCCAGTCTCCATCACTTCCACCTCCTCATCCTCATCCAAACAGACTGGCCCACCACCGAAGCACAAGGCTAAGTTACAGACAACCACCTCCTCTTCAATGGGAAGGGGAGGAGGGAGTAAGGGAAAAGTGCGAGCTCCACGACCAAGAGTGCAGTGGTGAGTCACCTCCCAAAGCCTCCATGCATTAGTGCTGGGCACCTGTCCAGGTGCATGCTAACGGCAGCGGCTTCACACACTACATTCCTGCTGACAGGAGCAATAAGAGCATCTGATCAGAGTTGACACTAGAAATTGCTAAAACTTGCAGGAATTTGATTTTCTTATTGCACCAACCAGCTCGGCTGCATAAAAATTTGCATTCATTATGTCATTGCCTGCTATGTATAATTCTGTGGTAGATTTTAGGGATTATTCACTAAAATGTGTTAAGATACCCCCCCCCCCATGAAAATTGAATGTGATTCCCTCTTCTTCCTTGCTGGATAATGCAGGCCTCGAGTGCCCAACATTGACTACCATTCTGGGTGGACCTTGGAGGTGAGGTATGCAGGGGAGAATGCAGCAATCACAGAGTATTCGCTACTGAAGAGCTGACACAGACCAGGAAGCCTACTCTTGAGCCACGACCTACCTCCCTCTACATTGATCTGCCTTCTTTGAGGCTTGCCTTGATCGCTTCATGTGTAAATTGACAATCTTTGCACCTTTTTACAGTCCAATCTGTTTGAGTCTGTTACTGTTTGAGATTTTTAGTTTGTTGCTATGGCAACCTTGATCATTTGTTTCTGAAGTGGCCATGTTTGGCAGTGGCCATAACTTATATTGATTTATATGCCCAGGTTCTGAATGTTATTTAATTCAAATTGCAAACTATAATATTCAGCGTCTTACCTACCGTGTCAGCTCTTGTGAGCATACATCGTACTGCATGCTCTCAACACAACTTGTTCTAATCGTTTGTACTATGACTACATATATCCAGTTAATTCAAAATCTTCAGTGCGTTACACCAGTCCTCTCAAAGCACTCTGGCCCTTGGGCACTGCAATCCTGCTCTTTCGCCTCTGCACGTAAGATGCATGGAGGGGTGGGATGATGGAGAGAGAGGAAAATATGCAAACTAGCTAGTGTGTGATGGTGCTATAGTGTAGCAATCTCAAACTACCACTACTAACTGGCCAAAAATGTGTACTCAAATCAATTTCAATACATCTTTCTTAGGTAATTGCACATTTCCCACAAGTGCACATTTAATGGCCAACAAATCACGTGTTAAAACATTCAATGCACAGCAAATAAACCTTAATTTGACCGCCTCACAAATATTCTCCAAAGTACCCTTTAGGCCCTCACACACTGTCACATGCACTCACATTCTCTACTCCAGAGGCTGCAGGCCTCACTGCTTTAACCTTTCCTGCTGGAGGGCCTCTGGCAGTTGAAGAGGGACCATTCCTGTCAAGGAGGGCTAGCCTTGGAATGGCCTTTGGTTGGTGGAGTGACTTGCGCATTGGAGGTGCCTTGGTGAGCTGTGGAGACAGGCTGGGGTCTGGCTCTCTGGTCCGTTGAGGCTTCTGGGCTGACATGGGCCTTGCTGTTGGTTTGTCCTGCAGAGGGTATGTGGCATGATAGGGGAACACACACCTAGGCGGTGTAACTGTAATGTATATATGCAGCAGTGTGTACACATGTATGCGTGTTTGTGTGTGTTTGTGGGTGACACTGATGGAACCTACTGAGGAAGCACAAGTTGGTATCCCTGACCTCCTGCGGTTCTGGCTATGTGGTGTGATGGTCTTATGTGCAGCTACCACGCGATGCGCAGGGTCTGAGCCTTCTATAGAGCTGAGACTGAAGTTGGGCTGGACGGCATGGTAGGGTTGCTGCACACACTTGGGCGTGGTTCTGTGCATGGGCGTGGACTGGGAGGGAATGCTGGCAGTCACCATGGATGCGCTCAAGGATGGGACATCCAGGGGGGCATTTTGCAGTGACACAGGCTTGTGCTGTTTCTCCTCGCAGTCATCACTGGGGGAGGAAAGGGCACTTCTCTTTTGTTGTATTCTTGTGGCATCTGAGCTGCTTTTAGTTGCAGGAGGGGGGTCCAACTCAGCTGTGGTTTGTGTCTGAGGCAGCATGTGTCTTTTTGGTGTCTTCAGGATTGACTTGAGCCTTTTGGGGACAGTGGGGAGGTTTTGATTGCGGGCTCCTTTCAAAGGTGCTGCAACAGTTTGCTCTTGTGACGCTTCGGTCCATTTCATTTGTCTAGTTTTGGGTGCTGTGGAAAACTGGGATTTGCCCTTGGGCTGGGACTTCCCCTTGGGGTGGGTAGAGCTCGGAGGTCTCAAAGTACCCCGGGCCGACTGAGGCACACCATCAGAGGGGGGACCATCAGAGCTACAGCACAGATGTGTGCAGTAAGGGTGAGACATGTCGGTGTAGTATCAGGCAATACACTCCAGTACTGCTAGGAATTACTGACTTGCAAGGCAACGACATACGTACCATAATCACTCTAAATATCTGAATTGCCACTAATATTCTTCAGCATTCAAAACCAGAGACTAATCTTGTCAGAAGGTAGGGTTAGAAAGGTCTTGAATACTTCTATTTTGTAGGGGGCATTTCACTGACATCCTCAGGGGATGTAAGAGAATGTATTCAGGGACACGTTAGACACTCACCCGAGGACTTTGGTGGAGTTGCGTTCCAACTCCTTGGCAGATGAAGAGTCGGAAGATTCACTTAATGATGACTCATGCCGCTCCTTCACAAATGTGTCCTTCTCAAATGATGAGGAGGGGCACACTGCTCCCACTGGTCCTGCGACAGTACCCTCTGCAGCTCCACCAGGCTGAGTGGTGGTGGTAGCTCCCAGTTTAGGTGCAAGACTGCTGGTGGTAGTGGTGACTTCACCATCTAATGCAAGCCCATGTTGTTCTGCCTGTATCTGCTCCTTCCAAATGTCCCTCATGATAGCATAATCCGATGACTGGACTGTCTGAAATTCAAAGTAAAAAAGAGTTTATGTTAGCCAGAATCATGCTACCTGTATGTACAATGTAGCACTGTGTGCGGTGACATTGCTGTAAGTGACGGGCACTCACCACATTCACTAGGCTTGTTTGGGTCCGATTTGCAAGAGTGGGGAGCCTTGATGGCTTATGTCCCTCCTCCTCCAACGGACACTCACTCCCACTGTTGGCTGTCTCCTCCACGGCAGCAGAGGTGCTGCCCTCAAAGGGACGGTCAATGAGAGTGAACGTTGTGTTGCGATGCTGTTTCCCCTGGCCTTCTCCCTCAAGTCCGACGCTGTCAAAGTCAAGCGTCACGGTATTGTTGAGACTAGGCGGTGGAGCGGAGGGTGAGACCTCCAGGTCAATCAGCAAGCTGGGTGACGAACTGCCTTCCCTGCTGTCTCTGCAGTCCGAATTGTCTTCCTCACCGAATGAAGACACTATGTCGAGGGCAGCCACTTCCCCGTGTAGTGAGTCAGCTACGGATGGACTTGAATGTGTAGAGCCAGCTTCTCCCTCCTCATCCTTTTGCTCCCTGGGCTGTTTCTGCCAGTAGTGGTTCAACACCAGATCTGCCCTTCCTCTGTACTTCAGTTGCAAAAGTGCTTTGTCATAGACGGACTGTTCAGGACAGCCGTTTTGAATGATTGGGCTGGAACAGGCCATGATGCCTCCCATCCTGCTGTCCTTGTGTTGATCACTGCCACTAGTTCCATCTATGCTTTCATCAAAGTACTCATCAGGAATGAGAAAATCGAACTTTTCATCTTCAATTAGGCTAAACTCTGTTAGCATGGAGCAAGTGGACAGGAACAGAAGAGTCAATACAACTATTGCAGCAAGCAGTGGATATGACACGACCATCACCAACATCATCATATGATCACCAACAAAACTGCTATCTGCAAATCAAACAGGTAATTAGATATTGTCCGGTGACGCTGTGCGAAGTGAAGCCATGGGACGACCCACCTTGGGAAGCGCCGAGAAAGGTCAACGGGCTCTCGTCGTGCCAGCCAACCGAGCAGCCAACACTGGGGGCTCCCGCTACGCCTGTCACTTCCTTACACTCGCAGCTGCCATGGGCCTCTCTCTGGCTCTCCAGTCCCGAGGTAGCATCCTGGCAGCAGCTGGTGGAGGACTGTTGCGTGGAGCAGTGTACCGCTGGGGAGGCTTAAGGGAGATTGGAGGAGAAAAATAGAGGTAACCTAGTTCGTCATTAGAGTAGGAGTGAGTGTAGGCGCGTGTTAAGCTTGTCCTCACACCTGCAGATAACTTGCTGAGTTGAGAGAGGTCGATTATTCCAACAGTTGATTCCCCACTATCCGACTCCATCTTCCCGCGGAGGATTTTGAATATCACGTGCTCCCAACTCGTCATTTTATTGGACAACTTCGAGTTGCGTCATCACTTAAACTCAAGCACCATAACTGAATCATGCAACACAGTGTTACAGTATTTACTGTTGGGGGCACTTGTTTACAACCTCTTCACTAACAATGGGCCTGGAATGTCGCAGCTTCGACTTAGTTCCATCCTGAAGGCATGGCTCCATCTGTCAGGAAGGAAACGGAGGGCGGTTTACCTACTCACTTCACTTTGCTAGATAGAGCAGTAACTCATTTCACCTTCAACATAAGTAGCTTACAAGGATTGGCCAACCACACGCTTGTACTCACCATTTTTGCTGAGTCGACATTCACTGAATTCTCCTTGTCCTCCCCTGCCTTGGGAGTCTCCTCAGCACCTGCCTCCTCTTCCTTGCTGGTGCTGCTTCTAGTCTCAGTAGGCCGGTCACTTCCTTTCACAGTGGTAGAAGGGAAATCCCCCACATCTTCTGGTTTGCCTGCTTTGCTGGCTGTGCAAACAACGTCCTTCAGTTTGGGAGCAAGCGACTTTCGGCCTTTGGACTTCTTAGCACACTCGAGCTCTGCCTTCAGGTCTGCCACCTCCTGTGACAGCTTCTCACGGAGGGTGAACTCTGTGCAGTAAACACACACAGGGCAGAAATGAATGGACGCACTCTTTCGAAGTGACTCAGTTAGCAGCATACCTGCTCTCCACTTTTTGATTGCCTCCTGTAGCTTCTGCCTGCATTTCGCTGCCTCATTGTGGTACCTGTAGAGTGAACCAGCAGTGAACAAGGAAACAAGGAGAACATATCACATCCACCATGACTGTGCTGCACAGCACAATATACTACGCACTCTTCCCTCAAAGTAATACAATTACACGCAACACACAGCACATTACTTTGGCTAACAGTATAAGCCCACAGCACAGAACTGCCACACAACACCTACAGGTAGTCAACACACTGCTGCCACTGCAGACTGGATCATTGTACAGCACATGTGCCACACGGCACTCACTTAACTGCCTCTGCTTCCACAACATTAAGCCGGCCCTCACACTCTCGGAGCTTGTCTGCATCAAATAGTTTCTCCATTTTGCGCTGATCCAGTTGTGAGCTCAACTCAGCACACTCCTTTCGGACTCGCTCCAGCTCGTACTGAAGGAAGTCTGCCAGCTCTCGAGGGACAGTCTTCCCCGTGGCACCCACCTCAGGGGCTTTGACTACCAAAGGACCGGCCACCTGGCATGCATGAGGAGCAGGAGGGATGGACTGTCTTGTTACATATACAGTGCTGAGCGCGTGCATGTGAGTGAATGTGTGTCAGAAAACATAAATGCGTGCGTGCTTGTGTGTGTGTGTATCGCACCTTGATGTCTTTCTTCAGTGCCGTGTTCTCCTGGCTGAGCTGCTCCACCTGTGCCCGATAAGAGGCCACTGCTCGCTCCAATCGCTCCACACGGCCCGAGTCCACAGCTGCCTGCCCCCTCTGGGACAGGTACACCTGCAGGTTGGACTGCAGTGGGGGAAGGGAGGGAGGGGAGGATGTATGAATGTACTTAGGGTGAGGTGGGGTTAGACAAGGGGCAGGCAGAGGGTTAGTGTTAGTTTGTTGCCACATAGGGTGGAGGTGGAAGTGTCAGTTTTCACTTCACAGGTGAACATGAGACTCAGTGTGTGTTCATGCAGTTCACACACCAAGGTATCCTAGCTGTTCACAGCAGAACAGTTATTGTACTCAGTACTACTAGGACACAGCAGTGAACGTGGGAGCAATGACTTTCACACATCAACGAAATGATACATGCAGTCCAGTCTGTAATGTACAGCACAGTAATAAGGGATAGGTGATCACATACAGCAAAATTGAAGTTCAAGTCAGTTCACAGGCTTGTAATCGTAAAGGAGTCAGAAGTCCAGGAGGCCTTTAACAACGAAGCACACCAATTGAGTGGCAAAGCAGACAAGGAGCACTGTGACGAGGCTCCACTGTGCGGCTCTCTCTGTTCGCTCTACCACTGGGGCATCCCGATGGCCCACCAGATTGGGGTGCTCTGACGAACAGGAGCGGCACAAGCTGTCTGGATACTCTGCTTTCACTTGAGCAAAAGGCTGTAGCTGGGGGGTGCTCTTTCGCCGCCGGGTTGTCCACCGCTGTAGAGGGACTGTGCGTGATGGTGATGCTGTGTGATAGGGAGAGCTCAGTTTGGCTGGTGGGCTGCGAAGGCTGGGTGACTCGGGAAAGGAGAAGGCTTGTAGGGCAGGGTCATCAGCACCATAACCATCATCCACCTCAACGCACGCTCTGGATGCAGCGGTCCCCCGTCGCTCTCTGGAGCAAGTGTACATCAATGAAAGATCTCCATAGTCATACCATAGCTCTCCAGCATCAGTTTCTTCAAAATCATCTACTTCCCAATCGACTGAGGACTCCCTGGTCCACTTCCTGTCATTACCAATACCCAGCAGAGGGTCATCAAAGTCCAGCTCTTCGTAGAGGCTCCCCTTCGCTGGGGCAGTGTTCATAAATGTGGGTCGCTTGCTCCTTTGAATACGAGGCACACTTTTCATCCTTCTGCTCATCTTTCTGCTCTGTGAGAACTGGGGCTTGCTGCTAGCACTGACCCGCTCCTCAAAGTGGGCACTGGCCCCAATGAGCGGCAAGGATGTAGGACACAAACGCTTTGGGAGTGTGGTGGTGTACAGGGAAGGGAAGGGGTCAGTGTGAGGGAGAGGGTGTGTGCCTTGGTACAGTGGAATGGGTTTGAACTAGTGATTGCAGGAGAGGTTAAATACCTTTAGCTTCCTCAGCTGCTGTTGCGCAACAGAGTGTGCCTTCTCAAGTGACTCATGCTTCACCTTCAGACTAATGAAGCGCTTCTCTGTCTCCAAACGACGGTCCTCAACCTAAAGGAGTTGGAGAACATGCAAATCTGTACTCCTCATTCTACAGCAAGAACAGTGCCAACTTTGGTCAACTATGACAGAAGAGATGAACTGGCTGCAAAAAAACTGTTGTAATTAATCTCACCTCGCTGAAAAGGGAATTCCCCTTTTGCCCTGCTGCCTCTCCCATCATTTCCAGCTTAAGCATCTGCAGCTCATGTGCACACTCAACACTCTTCTCATTCGCACACTGCAGAGTAGACAGGAATTGGTACTGATGCTTGACCACACACACACTCACACACACACACACACACACACACGCATGCATGCAAACACACACACATACACACACACATACACACACATGCACACATACACACACCTGCAGTGCAGTGCGGAGAGAGTTCGTATCCTCAATGCGCTCGTCCAGCTCCTCTTGAAGAGAGGCAACCTTGGCCTTTGATGCAGTGTCACTACTCTGCAGAACTTTCAGCTGGGACTCCACGTCATGCAGCTGAGGGACAAAGGAAGGGGGGGGGGAGAGCCATCTGGTCTAAGACTTGCCCAACTGTAACCTGACATCCAAACCACATGATGTTGACCTAACCAGAATGGACCACTCATATACCCAGAGAGACTAGCACTCGCCAAACCTCAGACTAACACTCAGGTTCACTGCTTCAGACATAACCAACTCACTAACCTTCAGAGTCAGTGTGTCCTTGTCCTTCTCAAGTGCTGCCACTGCACTCTGCAGAGCCCCCACCTCTGACTCCAGTCCACTGAAGGTGGAATTACTGTTGTCGCGTTCCTTCCACTGTGACAACAGCTCTGCTTGTCTCTCCACCTTCTCCTGCAGGGCTGCCTCCACTAGCCGGGCATTGTCTACTTCTGCCTGTAAGATGGCCACCTCGCCTTCCAGCCTCTCTACAACCTTGCTGTGCAGCGCTTCCAGCTTGTCCTGATCGACCTTGTTCCTGTGCATCAGAGAGAAAGAGACCTCCTCCCCCAATGTCTCCCAGCTCGCCATCACAAACAAGTTGCTTATGTTAAATACATTTCCACTCTCCCAAGCAGTTCTGATGAGGTCTGTAACTCTATGGAGGGCACTCACTTCTTGGCCTCTTGTACATCGTTCTTCCAGCGCTCCAGTTCAAGGAACTGCTCGTCAACCAATTTTGTTTGAGTCTCCAACTTGCTTCGCAGGACGAAGTTATCCTGCTCCAACGTCTAAAGGAATATACCGACACGGAACAAATCACTACCACTGAACTCAAACCATCTGCTCGCCTATAAAGGCTGAGACGCTAACCTCTTGTTTCTTGGTGTAGCTCTCTCTGTGTTCTCGGAGCTGATCTTCCAGCTCATTGTTCCTGGACAAAATACTCTGACCCACTGTAGCAGACTCTACCAAATCATTCTTAAGCTCTTCGTTTAGTCTGCGAAGCTCTTCAATCTCTGCCTCAAAATCGCGAAGTGGAAGAGTCTGATCCATGAATCCGCAAGGTTCTTTTCTAAATTGTCCGCCAAAATGCACGTGATACAATCAAGTAATGACGCCATAACACGTCATACTGTGCTTAGTCGCAGTCTCCGAAACAGAAAAAATTATCATAATTTTACTGAACAGTGTTTGAAAATTCACGAGCAATGCTATCTACTGATATTACAGTAATATTAATACGCGTTAATTAATTACTTGGAGCAACGGCAGTGGCGCCTGTCATTTCCTTCCGTTGGCTTGAAGGTGACCCTTGGGGAGAAGACTCATTATCACTGCTCCCATGCTCAAAGGTAAGCATCTTCATCTTCTTTATAGCTTGAACAACATTCATTGCTTTCTGTAAGGAGAACGGGAAATGGAGACAAACAGATGTGCAAGTTAAATTATGGAGGGACAGTTGTTACACAATTTACACAGTACAGTGGAGCGCCTTAGTCTCGCACGACAGACCTCCCTGTAGAAGGGCCTGGTATTACTGCATCAGCTGACTTGTGCCATAGGAATGTAATTACTGTGTACATGTGTTTAACTCTTGTACAATGTCGTCCGTAGTGTGGTAGTGCACAGCAAGCAAAGTATGGAGTGCCCAAATTTGCATTGTTTTGCTTGTACGGTTCGTTTGCTGCTCTGTTTGAGGGTGTACCCAAGTGAAGTCGCAGCGCAGCCAACCATATCCTTTGAGCACGCCAACACTATGTCTCTGGCTGACATCATACAGCAATCTGCGAATCTGATTGGCCAGGACAGGATCTTGTCCTGGAGACAAGTCGGCATATGCAATAACGCCAGACCCCTCTGCAGGAGTCCCGGCTACATAGAGATGTGTACAAAACTGCCTCTGAAATTTGGACACCTGCCCTTTGTGGCAGTCATCAGCCAAAGGTATGATCACATCAAACACCTGACCGCTGCCTTCTCACACTTAAGCTCTCTCATTCAGATTGCTTGTTGACAAGTGTTTAACTGCTGCATGACACTCAGCCATTGGATGTAAATGGCAAGGTTCGTAACTCTTCATTCCACCAGTGTGCATCAAAGTGCACACCACTTGCACACACACACACACACATACACACACACACACACACACACACACACACACACACACACACACACACACATGCACATAGGCATGCAAACACACGTGCACACACACACACACGCACACACGCACACACACACACACACACGTGCACACACAACACATGCACATTCGCACACTAAGTCCACTTCACCACCTCACCTTCCAGTGCAGCCGTGCGGCGTTTTTCTTCATCTGTTCACTGACAGAAGAGTGGATGTCAGTTGTCTTGGCAGTCCCACCAGAGATCCTACGACACAGAGAAAGTCACAACACTAAAGAGTAGCTAGCTGTAGAGCACTCTGTTGTTGGACACAGG